>OY744550.1:9497996-9540496 GCA_963556195.1 Sepiola atlantica | reverse complement strand
GGTGAACTAAGTAAAGAATGATTAAAAATTAAAAAATAAATGAATAAACGAATGAAAAAATTCATTTCAAACTCGTTGTCTACCCACCGAGTCTTTTTAGTGTTATTCTTGTTTCGCTTTTCTTTTTTCTTTTTTTTTTTTTCATTAAATGTGTCTCTTTTATAACCTATTATTATTTTACTTCATTTTGATATTTAAATTCAATTATTACGGTATCGTTTCATGATTAAATTATTAATTAACAACAACATCTTCATAAAAGGACTCCCTCAATTCACATGGCTACATTGAGTTGGTGTTCACGTTCGTCAAGCACTGGGTGAAGAGGGTAGCACACCTCTGTGGCTCGTCTTCGGGAAAACCCAGAAATTGCTGTCTGAGAACTTCTACGGTCCCATCAGTACTGAATGCGACCCCGTGTAATATTATATGTGGGGCGTACTTGAGAAATAAACCAAATTTACCGCCCGCAACAACAAGAACAAACTAATACTCATCATTTAACTGGTGTTCAGGCGTCGTTTGATAGGCACGGCGAAGGCCGCGCTTAACTCCAGGCTGGAGGCCGTGCAAAAGGTTTAGGTCAAATTAAAACTATAAATGCCTTTTTAATCTTTATTTATAAAATTATTGAATATAAAAAGCTTCCAAAACTTTCCATCTTTAAGTTGAATAAAGATTCGCTAATAATTGTAAAGCTAGTTTAAAGACTATTTTATTCTACATACTTCAAAATTCCTTTCACATTTCGGAAGGACACGAGGGAATTCGCTTTTCTGTTTTGTTTCAACTATTGAAAAAGATTAACATGACTGATTGTTTACATAAATGAAAATTTTTAAAAAAATGTTCTTAAAAATAATAATTATTATTTTTTTTACTATAGAGCCAACATTTATCAAGGCCCAAAGGCCACTCGAGGATAAGAGTTAATGAGTGTCAGGTGAGACAACACCATGATGATTGATAATGGTGGTGGAAGTTTAGCAGAATTTGATTATTTACAAAGGAAACCGAAATGCATTGTGGTGGATTTAATTTCATAATTCTATTATTATTCTAGATTGGTATTTTTTTAAACTTTCGTTTTACTATTTTATGCTATTCAATATTTTATTCTAATAAGTAATCGATTTTTTTTTTACTAATAAGTCACCGCTTATCAAGGCCCAAAGGCCACTCGAGGATAAGGGTTATGAGTGTAAGGTGAGACAACACCATAATGATTGATAATGGTGGTGGAAGTTTGGTAGAATTTGATTATTTAGGAAGAACGGCTGAACAAGAATTTGTTTACATTGGACTTAATCCGCCCTAAACCTCCATTGCGGACTCCAGGCAGGACCATGATAGTTCCTGATATTCATAAACGACCTCCATGCTGTCATTGTGTCTGAGATAGGTATGTTTGCTGACGACACCACGCTCTACTCTCGTCATGTGGGCAAAACCGACGCGTACATATCCGAGACAATGGCTGAATTTTTAGAAAGTGCCCTCCAGTCTGTAGTGGAATGGGGTTAAAAATGGATGGTAACTTTTAATGCTGCCAAGGAAAAGCTCCTTTTCTTCAAGAATCACACAAAACCTCTTCAACCACCGATTGCCATGGCAAATAACATCCTACCTGAGAGTCTAACATTCAAATTCCTCGGCCTAACCTTCACAAGCAGCATGCATTGGAACAAATACATAGAAGATATTGCCAAAGTTGTTGAAAAATTCTCACATCTGACAGAATCCCAAATCTCTACAAAGACTCCATCCGTCCATGCATGGAGTATTGTTGCCACATCTGGACTGGTGCAAGATCTACTAGCCTCTACCTCTTAGACAAGGTCCATAAAAGATTCGCTAATCTAATAGTTCCCTATTCACCAAGCTCCAGCCCCTGTCCCATCGCCGCAATGTTGCATCCTTGTGTTTGTTTTACAAGTTCTTGAATGGAATGTGCTCCGATGAACTTGCTGCTCTTGTGGCCCCTCGAAGTACATACACTCGACAAACACGACAATCAGCTAAATCAAATATATTCACTGTTGAGGTCCCCTGATGCCGGAAAACCTTCTACTTCAATAGTTTCTTTCCTCGTTCCCCTGCCTTTGTCACTCCCTCCCTGATCCCTATTTCCCCGACTGTACCGACGTGCATAGATTAAAAACTAATGTAAAACAAGCATCTCGCTGCACAGATCCCAATTTAGGATGACTCCTAATACTTCCACCCTAATTCTCAGTAGCACTTTAGGTCAACAGTGGTAGCTTGTGAAAAAAAAATTAAAATTGAAAACGACAATGTTGTAGTCAGCTGGAAAGAAGTCCAGCGGTTTTGTTCAACAGGCACGTAGTTCTATGAAATACACTTTTCTCATTGAAGTTTCGTTTAGGTTTAGGCACAGACAGGGAGAAAGGTAAATTATTGACAGTGGTTGTTACTAGACAAGTTTTTGTTGTGAATGTGTTATAAGCGGGCCATACATTGCGGCTCAGTCGGGAACCTGTCATGAAAATAATAATAGAGCAGAGAAAGAAAAGCAACCTCTATTCTGTGAGAAAGAAGTAATAGGGAAGAAAGGAGGACTTTGCCCACTAGATTTCGAAGTTGGTGTTGTACTTTGCCAAGGCAGGAAAGGTTGCTTTAAGCGGCGCCTCCCCAGATGTGGCAACAGTACTCCATATTAGGACGTATTTGACTCTTATACAAGTAGAGGATGGCGTCAGAAGTGAGATACCTTCTGGAGCAGTAGAATGATCCAACCATTTATCCAGTGACATTGGCAACAGATTTGATGTAAGTCTTTCATTTCAGGCCAGGAGTGACGGTCAGCTTCAGGAGCTTGACAAAGCAGGGGACTTTCTGAAGACGAGAGCCACCTATTTCAGTTGGGGCCAAATGGGATCAGTGCGTTGGTTGTGAAAAGAGAGAAGCTTGGGTTTGGACACATTAAAAGTAACCAGTCACTATTTTCACATTGCACCACGTGCAAAAGGTCGAAAGAGAGAGATACTCAGAAATATCTTGGTCCTTGCTGCTCTTCGAAGTGTTACCAAAGATGGTTGTGTCGTCTGTAGTCTGTATACATGTCGACGAATGATTAATAGTAAAAGGAAAAACTAATAATGTGTAAGTCACATAGAAAAGAGACGTGAAACACGCAAAACATAAATAGTGGTCACAAATTTCAGTAATATATTTATTAAAAAGGTGAGATGTATACATAAAAAAAGCAGTGAATATTGGCACAACAGGTTTGTCCGGTAAAAAGAATAGAAAACTCTCACATTTTTAACAAAAAGATAATTTAAATTTTAGTTAACGAACATGTTATTACATTTGTTTTTAGTTAGCTAAATTTTTCAGAACAAACACAGACACACATAAAAGGACATCAGCGTATCTAGGGGTAATATACTGGTGCTAGACTAGCGTCCTGTTTCGAAAATTCTTCAGGTCATTTATTCCGCTTAAACCTCCTAAACTACTGCATCGCAAGAAACCGACTTGATCGAAGGTTTGTATTCACAATCAGCCCGACAGCATATAAAATGATAACCCGTTGTTTAAATCTATTTTTAAAATACGTGTCAAATCAAAGATAACTAACTTTTACGAGTTTTTGTGAGACTTACATCCGAATACCGATACTTATTTCAGTATTTCATAGTTTTCTATAACGGTTGAACAACTTTTTCAAGTGCATTGTACCTTCCATAATGTCTGTTTTTATGATAATTTAAATAATTTTCCGACGCTAATATTACTTACTAGTGGAAATGACATTAAAGAGCAGCGCCTTTCCATATTATGCTTAAAAAATGTTTATGATTAGTATAGATAATTTTAATTAGTTTGATTATTTGGAATATTTGGATTATTTGGATGATTTGGATAATTTTTATTATTTGGATTATTTGGATAATTTTGATAATTTGGATTATTTTGATAATTTGGATTATTTGGATTATTTGGATAATTTGGATAATTTTTATTATTTGGATTATTTGGATTATTTGGATTATTTGGATAATTTGGATAATTTGGATTATTTGGATAATTTGGATTATTTGGATTATTTAGATAATTTTGATTATTTGGATAATTTTGTTTATTTGGATAATTTAGATTATTTAGATAATTTTGACTATTTGGATAATTTGGATTATTTGGATAATTTGGATCATTTAGATCATTTGGATTATTTGGATAATTTTGATTATTTGGATAATTTTGATTATTTAGATAATTTGGATTATTTGGATGATTTAGATAATTTTGATTATTTAGATAATTTGGATAATTTGGATAATTTTGATTATTTAGATAATTTGGATTATTTGGATAATTTTGATTATTTGGATAATTTTGATAATATTGATAATTTTGATTATTTGGATAATTTGGATAATTTTGATTATTTGGATAATTTGGATTATTTAGATAATTTGGATTATTTGGATGATTTGGATTATTTGGATTATTTGGATAATTTGGATTATTTGGATAATTTTTATTATTTTGACTACTGCTCTTATCTTGGATGTTATTCTCACAACGTTTCGTAACCCCCGACCTTCTTCAGGTGCGTATTGGCGAACGCTGGAATCTTTATGTAAAACTATGAAACCTGTAAGGAATTATGAACGAATCCCTTTATTTAATCCACGGGGTAGCTTGATCTCGTTCCGTCAGTCATGACCGGACAGAAGTCTTAAATAATTCGTAATTGTATTCTTAGTATCGCCTGTCGATATATAATAATCATAATTATCAAAATATATACAATATGTTTGATAATTTGTTAGATTAGGATTGAGAATTTGTGTTTTTTGGGATTATTCAAGCTACCGTCCTCATCTTGGATATTATTCTCACGGCGTTTCGGCCGATGTAAGCTCCGAGCTTCTTCATGTGTATCTTGTATAGCTCAATAATAGTTCTGTTTAACTCGAAAATCTGTACGGAATTTGGAATGGAACACTTTCTTTAATCAACGGGGTAGCTTGATCTCGTTCCGTCAGCAATGACCGGGTAGAAGTCTTAAGTGATTCATAATTCTATTCTTAGTATCGCCTGTAGTGAGGATTGAACCTGCAACCTCCAGAAGACTGTTACTTCGTACTGATTAATCATTTGCCCGTTTATCTATTGCACCACAAGTCCAACCAAGATGTACTTGAAGAAGGTCGGAGGTTACATCGGCCGAAACGTTGTGAGAATTACATCGAAGATGAAAATAGTAGTCCGAATAATCCAAATAATACAAATTATCAATCCTCATCTCAAAAATTCATAACATAATATCAAATAGGTAAAAGAAGCACCTGAAGAAGGTCGGATGTTACATCGGCCGAAACGTTGTGAGAATTACATGGAAGATGAAAATAATAGTCCGAATAATCCAAATAATACAAATTATCAATCTTCATCTAAAAAATTCATAACATAATATCAAATAGGCAAAAGAAGCACCTGGAGAAGGTCGGAGGTTATATCGGCTGAAACGTTGTGAGAATTACATCGAAAATGAAAATAGTAGTCCGAATAAGCCAAATAGGATAACGTGTCTTCCCAGTCATACTGTGAAGCTTCATAACAATCTATTCAAAAGTAAAGGAATTGTAAACAGATTCAAAAGTCAGTTGTTAGCAATTTTTTAGTAATTCCTTTGAGCATGAAACTCTCGGGGTCCCCTAGAGCCATGTGATTCCCTTTGTTGTTATATGAGAATCATAAGTGATTCATTGAATTTTTTTATAAAAATGAATACGAAATTATTTTGTTATTTGAGCTTAGAAATATACATTTACCTACATTAATCAGCATCATGGGGGCGAGTGGGAAGACAAGAAACTCGGTGTTTCTTGGGAATACTTTTAAAAAATATGTGTTTCATTAAAGTATTAAGGACAATAGTACAAATTACAATATGGCATTAAAGATCAGTGTCTTTCAAGTCATACTCTGAAGTTTCATAACTATCTGTCCAAAAATAAAGACATCATACACATTTAAAAAAAGAAAAAAACCTTGTTAACAGTAAACGTTATAGAAAGTCGCGATAACTATTGATCCCATAAGTTTTCGGGATTGAAAATAAACTTTACGATTGATTGATAAATGATACCCATTTACTACAACATGTTATCTTTTTTAACTTTTATTACTATTAAGTCACAACTTATTAAGGCGACGAACCACTCGAGGATAAGGGTTAAAACTTTTACAGCATATGAACCATTTTCGGGTATGTAATGCCGAATTCAATAACCTTGGTAAAAGGTTTTATACTTAAAGTTTGTTAATATATTTAAATATTTATAGATTATTTCGTTTTGAGAGACTATATTTTGTAATATTTTGTAAGAAAGTCCGTTATGAACATTAAACGGAAAGTGTTCAACGAATACATCATGCCTGCTATAGCATATGGTAGCGAAACATGAGCATCCAATAATAATGCAACAATACAAAAGCTAAGAGTGACACAGCATCGATCTACGTAATAGAAAAAGAAACACCTGGATCAGACAACAAATTCAAGTAAAACACATCATCACATTCATACGATCGACTAAACATAGATGAGCAGGTCACCTTTCGAGATCTGCAAACTACTGGTGAGCATCTAGAGTATTGATTTACTCCTCTCCAGGAGTTAGGCACAATGCCAGTTTTAATCTTACTCCCACAAGTAAGATGTGCCCCAAGGTCGCGTCGGGAAAGTGGGGTTTAAAAATTGCCTGGGCAGCCCCGTCGGCATTCCCCGGTAATGGCGCCTCATGCAGTAAGCAATAAACTTACTCCTCCACAAAGAGGGGAGGCGAAACCTGGGAGTGTGCACAGGACAGACCCATAGACCGGCGTAAATCAAGCCCCGAAGGCCAAGACAATACCAGTCTATGCGGTGCAGTATCCATCGGAAAAGATACTACACTTTGATCTTAGCCAAAAGGCCAAAATACCTAAAGGAAGGCCAACGATCCGGTGAAGATACGACCTCGACATCCGATTGGATCATACATGGCCACGCCTAGTCAGGGACAAAACAAAGATGGAGGAAACTAGGGAGGTATAGCTCATCCAGGTGTGATCCAAAACATCCCAATGATGGTGAAGATATTTTGTAAATAAAAAAATCTGAAAAAAATAAATTCTATTTTACCGATAGACCATGTGACCATGGCCGGTATTCTAATCATAATGGGGAGTAAGTTGTCATTCCATGCTCAAAATGATCCTCACTACCGGATGAAGTTTCATGTCATGTGCAGGACGTATTCCATTGCACCCGTAGATGGGACTCTAACAGGTTTTATCACTCCAAGGGAGATTTGTCTCCAGAGCAATAGAAACTAAGTGATAATTCCACATTCCACAAAGCTCGCAAGTTCAGGATCACCACGTGATATAGTTTAACCATTTAATGCGTTTGACACAAAGTTCTACGTACTTAGACTAACCTGTACTTGAACTACGTGCCCTCAAGTTCAGCTGACTTTCGACAAGCCCGTAACGATTAATACTATAAGCAAAACGTATTGCTCGATGTCCCTGACTCTAAAAAAAAACAAGAAGGCAAATACAAAATTTATGATAATTTATGACCACTTATCTATTTGTAGTTATGGAATAACAGTATGAAGCATGAAAAGGTTGACGTAAATATAATATACTAATATAATACAGTATGCATTAAAGAGTAATTGTAAATATAATAATTGTCTGTTTACATGACATATTTCTTTGAGAAAATCCACAGTTACATAAAATACATATTTAGTAAAGAGAATTTACGTGAATTACATTATTATTAGTGTTTAACACATTTAAACAAGAGAAGAATCATATGGGAAAAAAGGGAAATAAAGGGTTGAAGGAGGGAGGGAAATAATGAGGACGAGGGAAAGAGAGACGACTAGAGAAAGAAGAGAGATTGAATTTTTTATATAAAGATGTTACACACACTCTTTAATTTCTACTTTTTTATCGCCCCGGGCAACGCCGGGTAGCCCTGCTAGTATAATATGATAGAATAATATAATACAGTATGCATTAAATGGTTACGGTAAATATAATATAATATAATAATGCAATACAGTATGTATGAAAAGGGTGAAAGTAAATATAATATAATATAATATGAATTAATATAATATAATGTTATATAATATAATATAATATAATATAATATAGTATAATATAATATAATAAAATAATATAATACAGTATGCATAAAATGTTTAAGGTAAATATAATATATAATACAATAATATATTATAGTATGCATCAAAGGGGTATGGTAAATATAATATAATAATATAATATAATACATTATTCATGACAGGGTGAAGGTTATATGTCGAACTAAGTTGGGGTAAGTAGAGTTTGAGTCGTTTATAAGGTTGGGAAGTAGAGTAGGCATATGAACAGATAAAGGTAGAATGGGCTGGAAAAGATTAATTTCGTGGGTTTTGTCTTGGTGTCATGTGGACGTGGTGTCGAACACCTTGCTCAAGAGTGTTCGAGATAGATGAGTTTCGTAACCGGAAGGTGTCTATATTCATGTCCGATTAAGAATGTTATCTCGTTAAAAGTCATTGCTATTAATAAGATTTTTCTAAAGTTATTGATTATCACTGTCCAGTAAAGATATAATATTCTAATCACTGTTCAGAAAATATGTGGCATTTTTTTCTTGTTCAGAAAGGATGTAACATTCTTAGCATGGTATAGAAAAGATATAATATTCTAATTATTATTCAGAAAATATTGTTATCATTGTTCAGAAAAGATGTAATATGCTTCTTATTGTGCAGAAAATATGTAATATGCTTATTATTGTTCAGAAAAAGTGTAATATACTTATTGTTCAGAAAAGATTTGATATGCTTCTTATTGTTCAGAAAAGATGTAATATGCTTATTGTTCAGGAAAGATGTAATATGCTTCTTATTGTTCAGAAAAAGTGTAATATCCTTATTGTTCAGAAAAGATTTGATATGCTTCTTATTGTTCAGAAAAGATGTAATATGCTTATTGTTCAGGAAAGATGTAATATGCTTCTTATTGTTCAGAAAAGATGTAATATGCTTTTTATTGTTCAGAAAAGATGTAATATGCTTATTATTGTTCAGGAAAGATGTAATATGCTTATTATTGTGCAGAAAATATGTAATATGCTTATTATTGTGCAGAAAAAGTGTAATATACTTATTGTTCAGAAAAGATTTGATATGCTTCTTATTGTTCAGAAAAGATGTAATATGCTTATTGTTCAGGAAAGATGTAATATGCTTCTTATTGTTCAGAAAAGATGTAATATGCTTTTTATTGTTCAGAAAAGATGTAATATGCTTATTATTGTTCAGGAAAGATGTAATATGCTTCTTATTGTTCAGAAAAAGTGTAATATCCTTATTGTTCAGAAAAGATTTGATATGCTTCTTATTGTTCAGAAAAGATGTAATATGCTTATTGTTCAGGAAAGATGTAATATGCTTCTTATTGTTCAGCAAAAGATGTAATATGCTTTTTATTGTTCAGAAAAGATGTAATATGCTTATTATTGTTCAGGAAAGATGTAATATGCTTATTATTGTGCAGAAAATATGTAATATGCTTATTATTGTGCAGAAAAAGTGTAATATACTTATTGTTCAGAAAAGATTTGATATGCTTCTTATTGTTCAGAAAAGATGTAATATGCTTATTGTTCAGGAAAGATGTAATATGCTTCTTATTGTTCAGAAAAGATGTAATATGCTTTTTATTGTTCAGAAAAGATTTGTTATGCTTCTTATTGTTCAGAAAAGATTGTATATCCTTCTTATTGTTCAGAAAAGATGTAATATACTTATTGTTCAGAAAAGATGTAATATTAATAGAATGTATATCACATTCTATTAATTGATATAAACAGAGCGTATTTTATTTTTCACATTAACAGAAATTCATCTGATTGTATTTACAAGAGTGCGTGTGGCAACATCTATCTCCAATGCATCACATGACACCTCAGCCGTATGCCCGTGCGTACAAATGTATTTGTGTCTAAATTGGATAAATTTATTGATATGAAAGCTGCATTTAAATGCACATGCAGGTGTAAATTCATAGATTAGATCAGACTACATGACAAAACCGACAGTTTTTAAACATTATAAAAGGAAACTGTACCCATCATTAAACGTTTTTAATCGCTATTGCAACCAATGTTCCGGTCAATGAGAACTTCCGCTATGATGAGTGGTGCACAATTAAGAACTTATTATTGAATTGGTTCTCATTACAACTCATTATATATATGATACACACTGATGGAAATCTTCATTGACTGAAACGTCGGTTATATGAGCCATTTAAAAAACATTAACAATTGAAATAGTTTCTTTACCTATTTACCATTTTTAATATCAATTCTAGAAATCGATTTTAATAATCGATTTTTCATCCATTTATAACACTGAACATGCTACATTCTCTCCCTCTCTCTCTATCTCTCTCTCTCTACCTCTCTCTCTTTCTCCCTCTCTCTCTCCCTCTCTCTCTCTCTCTCTCTCTCTCTCTCTCTCTATATATATATATATATATATATATATATATATATATATATATATGATTTGTTTTTCCTATCGTTTTCTTATCGTTTTATTAATTTGCATACACCTTAAATACACTTTTTACTTCTATCTACTGCATCGATAGCAAACGATTTTCCCGCCTGGATAACTTTTTGCATTTTTGGACCACCATTAATCATTTGGATTATTTCTTAGTCAACCTCTTTGATGTCTTGCCTGGAGCTATTTTAAACGTTTTGACTTGGATGAACTGTATAGGTTTACAAAAAGCATGTTTTGAGCCGATATATTTGATGTTTTATATACCTTTATGTATTTTTATATATATTTTTTTATATATTTTTTTTCAAAGTTTAATTTTTGTTACCTGCAGTAATGTCATTGCGGTAATGGTCCTCTGAGGAGAAGATTTTCTTTGAAAACTCATGACTTTAAAGAACTTTGCCTGAACATTGGACTGTAATAAAATTTGATTCGCACCTTATCTTATTCTTTCACTTTATCTATTGTGATATATATATATATATATATATATATATATATATATATATATATATATATATATATATATATATATATATATATATATATATATATACTATATTTCTTTGTAAAATGGTAGGAAAAATCCCAGCAGAGTGCTCGATTAATTAAGAATTAAAGTTAAAAATTAAGAGCATAATATTTATTTATTCTGGTACAGAAAAATTAGTACAACATTCGTACCGTCGGTTTCAAGCACGGAAGGTCTTACCCATCCGGCTCTCTTCAGCTTCTGTTGTCATCTGCACCAGAATAAATAAATATATATATATATATATATATATATATATATATATATATATATATATATATATATATATATATATATATATATATGTATGTATATACGTGATAATTTCTCGTGGCCGTGAGGTTAAAGCGCTAGCTTGAGGAGTCTAGGCTGATTGTGTACTGAGTTCATGCCTTCCAACCGTCTGAAATTGTCAGTTCCTACACTGATGATAGCAAAAGCTTGAAACGCCGGCATCTGTTAAAATGAGTTAATATTCATTTAATAATATATAGTTATAAACCCCTTTAAGAAATCAAGGTTGAGCCCTGTTAGGAGAAGTTCCACATAGACTGCAACTTATCTACACGCAAGGTTCCGAAAAACTTTGGTATACTGTCCGTTGCTTGCTATCATAATTCACGAATAGAACTTAATGCCCCCTTCTTTACGTGAACATTCCCCGTGGCCATCTGGTTTGAGCGCTGATTCTGAACTGGGTTCATGCCCTGCAATCGAAGTCTATAAGTTAGAATTATTGAATATTTATGTAATAAAATATATATATATATATATATATATATATATATATATATATATATATATATATATATATATATATATATATATATCATTATAACATATATTTATATATATATATATATATATATAAAATGAAAAAGGAAAGACAAAAACTATATGATTTATTCTATTTATTGATATAAAAAGAGCGTATTTTATTTTTCACATTGATAGAAAGTTTAATATTTATTTAATACAATACTGTTATATATGAAAATTTAAAAATGAAAAAGAAAATACAAAAACTATATTATTTAGTCTATTGATTTTTTATTTTTTTTAACATAGTTCACCCCAAACAAGGCAGCACGCCACTGTAGATGTAAGGGACTACTGAGAAAAAAAAGAGGGGAGAAGGTAGGGGACAGTTAACCTAGATTGGGATCTGCGCAGCGAGATGTCTGTTTACATTAGTTTTAAACTTCTGCATGTCTGTACTGTCGGGGAAACAGGGAGTAGGGAGGGAGTTCCAGAGGCCAGCGACAGGAGGGAAGAAGCTATTTGAGTAGAAGGCTCTCCGGCATCTGGTGACCTCCACAGTGAATGAATGAGATTTAGTTGATTGTCGAGTTAGTCTAGTGAATTTACGTCGAGGGGGCACCAGAGTAGCATAATCCATTAGAGTATTTGTAAAACAAGCACAAGGATGCTACATTGCGGCGATGGGACAGGGAATGGAGCTTGGTTGACAGTGAGGGACCTATTAGGTTGGCGATTCTTTTTTGGACCTTGTCAAGGCGGGAGAGACTAGTAGATGATGTACCAGCCCAGATGTGACAACAATACTCCATGCATGGGCGGATCGTTGCTTTGTACAGATACAGGATAATGTCAGGTGTGAGGAGTTTACTAGTATGGTAGAGGGAGCCAACCGTCTTTGCGGCAGCCTTGGCAATGTCTTCGATGTATTTGTTCCAATTCATGTTACCTGTGAAGGTTAGGCCGAGGGGTTTGAATGATGAACTCTCAGGTAGGGTGTTATTAGCCATGACAATCAGTGGTTGGAGAGTTTCTTTGTAGTTATTGAAGGAAAGGAGCTTTGTCTTAGCGGCATTAAAAGTTACCAACCATTTGTGACCCCAATCCACTACAGCCTGGAGGTCATTTTCTAAGGATTCAGCCATTGCCTCGCATATGATCGCGTCTGTTTTGACAACATCACGAGAGTAAAGCGTGGTGTCGTCAGCAAATAAACCAATCTCAGACTCTATGTCATCAGGGAGATCGTTTATGAAGATCAGGAACAATAAAGGTCCAAGAATAGATCCCTGGGGTACACCAGCATTTATGTCATGTTGCTTAGATGAACATCCATCGAGGACAACTTGGATGTTTCTTTTGGTTAGGAAGGATCTTATTATATTAAGTAGTTGCCCAGTAATACCGTATGAGCGTATTTTCAGGAGAACCCCGTTTATTCCATACCTTGTCAAAGGCCTTGGATATATCAAGCGCTACTACCCTAGCTGCCTTATCGAGTGTATGATACCTGCGTTCAGAGATGACCGTTAGGATGTCTGCAGTAGATCGTGCTTGTCTAAATCCATACTGGCGGTCAGAAAGAAGTTTAGCATTTAATAAGTGCCGTACGATCGCTAGATTGATTAAGGATTCAAAGATTTTAGCAAAGATCGTCAGTAGACTGATGGGGTGGTAGTTCTGAGGAACGGTTCTATTCCCAGAATTCTTTTAGACTGGTACCACAGAGGCACTTTACCAGCTATCGGGGAAGCAAGATTCAGCTAGGCATTTATTGTAGAGTTTGGAGAGGACAGGGGCCAGTTCAGTAGAGCATTTCTTTATTGCTATTACAGGTATAAGATCAGGTCCACAAGCTTTTGAGGTGTCAAGGTTTTTTATGATGTCTCTGACATGAGATGGGGTGATGACCAGGTTATCAAGTGTAGCTTCAGTCCGCAATAGGAATTTGGGGAGCGGGTGGTTATCTGACTCCAAAGTGGAGTTTGAGGTGAAACGCTGAGCATGTAGTTCAGCCTTATCAGTGGCCGTGCAAACGACATCATATATTATTAATTACTTACATGAATAAATAAATGGACACTATGTATATGTGGCTATCAGCCATCATCAGCATGGCTAACCTTGGCAAGGATCGAACCCTCGATGTAAATGTCTCTAGCCTGATGATTTACCCCCCGGCTGTGACGCCTTGTGAAATATGCACGATTTTTTTCATCGCTTATCAAGTTACGTAGTTTTGTGATTGTTTTTATTGGCGCTAAAACAGTGTTGTTTTTAGTATTTTTCCACTTCCTATACGGTTAAGAATATGCAGAATATTGCATTCATTAAGCCTTAGACGGATGTGTCATTGTTTTTTATTATATATATCTATATATATAAATATATGTATATATATATATATATTTATATATATATATATATATATATATCTATATATATATATATATATATACATATATATATATATATATATATATATATATATATATATATATATATATATATATATATATATATATATATATATTAGTTAATTCACCTAATTAAAAGAAATCGATAGACACGTGTTTCTAGCTTGGGCAAGGCGTCATAGCCGGATGGTTAAACATAAGACTATAGACATTTAGATCGCGGGTGTGTTTCTTGCGCAAGGTAACAATGACGTCTAATAGAATAAAAACCCGATGTTTGGATGGGTTTCCTTATAATTTAAAAAAAACTTAGTTCACCCCAAACAAAGCAAGTTGCCACTGTAAACGTAAGGGGCTACTGAGAATTAGAATGAAAGTTTTGAGGGTCATCCTAAATTGGGAGCTGTGCAGCGAGGTGCTTGTTCATATAAGTCTTAAATTTATTCATGTCGGAACAGTCGGGTTAACTGGGAGCAGAGAAGGAGTTTCAAAGGCCGGCAGCATGAGAAAAGAAACTATTGGAGTAGAAGCTCTCTGGCATCCGGGGACCTCCACAGTGAATGGATGGAATTTTTGCTGATTGTCGGGTTGGCCGAGTGCATTTACGTCCAAGAGGCACCAGCGCAGCAAGTTTATTCCATTGAAGTCTTGTAAAACAAGCACAAGGTTTCAACATTGCAGCGATGGGACAGAGGCTGGAGCTTGGTGGATAGTGAGGTATCTATCAGATAGCCACTTTTTTTGACTTTGTCTAAGAGGGACAGACTAGTGGATGTTGCACCAGCACAGATGTGACAACATACTCCAACTATGGGCGGGTGGTGACTTTGTAGAGATATAGGATACTGTCAGGTGTGAGACGCTTTTCTAGCACGGTATAGGGAGCACGCCTTCTTTGCAACAGCCTTGGCAATGTCTTCTATGTATTTGTTCCAGTTCATGTTATTTGTGAATGTAATACTGAGGATTTTGAACGTTGTACTCTGATGTAGTGTGTGATTTGCCATTGCAATTGGTGGTTGAAGAGGTTTCTTGTAGTTGTTGAAGGAAAGGAGCTTTGTCTATGCAGCATTTAATGTTACAATCTATTTATGACCCTATTCTACTACAGACTGGAGGTCACTTTCTAAGAATTCAGCCATTGCCTCGGATATATGCGGGTCCGTTTTGTCCACATGATGAGAGTAGAGCGTGATGTCGTCAGCAAATATATCTATCTCAGATACAATGTCATCAGTGAGGTCGTTTATGAAAATCAAAACAATAAAGGTCTAATGATCGATCCCTTGGGTACACGTGTATTTATGTCATTTTGTTTAAATGAATGACCATCGAGGACAACCATAGATCTTTCTTTTGGTTTATAAGGATCTAATTATATTAAATATTCGTCCAGTCATAACATCAATTTTTATGAGAAGACCTTTATGCTAAACATTGTCAAAGGCTTTGGATATATAAAGCGCATACCACCCTAGCTTCATATGCCTTGTCCAGTGTATGGTATATGCGTTCATAGATGACCGTTAGGATATCTACATTAGACCGTGCTTGCCTAAATCCATACTGATTGTCAGAAAGAAGTTTAGCATTAACGAGGTGGTGGACTATCACAAGATTGATTAATGATTCAAAGATTTTAGCAAAGAGTGGGAGTAGACTGATGGGGTGATAATTCTGAGAGTCAGTTTAATCTCTAGAATTCTTGAAGACTGGTACCACAGAGGCAATTTTCCAGCTATCAGGGAAGCAAGATTTAGCAAGGCATTTGTTGTAGAGTTTGGAGAGGACAGATACCAGTTCAGCAAAGCATTTCTTTATTACTATTACTGGTATAAGATCAGGCCCACATGCCTTGGAGGCGCTAAGGTTTTTATTATGTGCCGAACATTAAATGGGGTGATGACCAGGTCAACAAGTGTGACTTTAGTTCACAGTGTGGACTTTGGGAGGCAGTGGTTTCCGAAGTCCAAAGTGGAATTTAAGGCGAACGTTGGGCAAGTAGTTCAGCCTTGTCAGTTGCCGTGCAAACGACATTATTGTGTTTAGGTAGCGGGATAATTGTTGAGTGCCCATTGTTTACCGCACTATTGAAGATTTTTCAGAAATCACGAGTACCTAGTTTCTGTGACTGAATGCGTTTTCTGGTCATCTCTGTTGACCTTCTCTTTGCTTCACACTTCAAAGTCTTACAATTTTTTCTTGACTCTACAAATTTCTATCTATTCGTAGTTTACTTATGGCGGTCGAATTATCGGAATGCTTGCTGATTCTGGCAATAGCAGCTGCACATTTTGAAGTGAACCATTGTAGAGAGCGAGGCTTGCTGTAGAATTTTCGCATGGGTATATGTGCTTCAATTCCCGTTTTGACTCATTCGGTTACCTCATTTGCGAACGGATCAGCAAGAGAGAAAAAGTTTCACTCCATGAGGCGTCTCTGATGTTATCTGTGATAGAATTAAAATCAGACTGCTTGTCGTATCTCTTCGTTTTGTGCAACGACTCATCAGTTTTGGGACGAGAATTTAGGGCAGTACCAATTATTACAACAAGGCGATCAGCGTTCCTGAGCCGGCTATGGGAATTCGTCATACAAGCCTAGGGCAGTGAGGTCAAGAACAGGTCGAGAACTGTGGCTTGCTGGTCCACACAAGAAGGGAGGCGGGTCAAGAAAGTGACAGTCTGTGAGAGGGAGTGTGCTATGGAGAAACTATACGTGGAGTTACCAGCTGCATCTGTATAGCTGGAGAATCCAAGCCAGTCACGGTGATGTGCATTTAAATCCCCAAATACATGTATTTGGCCACTCGAGTCAAGTGAGAGTGATGTATCTATGCTCTCAGAGACAAAGTTAAGCAGGGTACGGTCCTGGGTCAACAGAGAACGGTATAAAAATATAAGTAACTAACGCTGTGTAGTAGGGTTAATCTAAAGCACACGTAGTAACACGACAGTCGCGCCATCCGAAAAATGAAAATCATACAGTATCAAGGCGAAACTTTATTGCAAAAACATTTCAAAATGTCCAGGATAATCACCTTGGTCTTGTTATAAGCGCTGTTATTAAAAAATAAGAATAAGAAGAAAACAGCAGAAAAATAAGGAAATAGAGAAAAGAAGGCGACCAACATTACCGTCTACTGCTGCTACGTGTCATCTACCTAACAAGATTCGATCTGTATCACATCAGACGTATGGATGATCCAGAAACTACTCATAGTTTATTTTTAAAAAAATGGATCCGTATTTAAGGTTAATATATATTTTAAGATGACAGAGTCATCTTTTTTTAAATGCATGAATATATTGTAGATGCTCACCCGAGTTAAGAAACAAGAAATCAGCATCAATCGTGGCGCCGAAAAGCGGATAACACATATAGCCCAACTATGGTCGGTTCTAATGTTGCTATTTAGTTGTATAGTTTTTCAATTTTTTAGTCAATTTTGTATAAATTTTATACTATTCCGCATTTTTCTCTTAAGTGTCTACTCTATTTTCTTCGGGAAATTCAAAGTCAATCATTTCATATCTATTTATATAATATATTCGCCTGTTTTTCTACGTCAGACGCGGATGGAAATCCTTCCGACATATCGATAGTTGATTTTCACTAGCCAATTTTTCGTTTTTCTTTTCTCCTACTATGTAATTGGCACTATTCATTATTTTGCTTAAAGGAAGGTTATCACGTATAATTATACAGATTTCTCTACCTTGAGTGCTTAAATATATATATATATATATATATATATATATATATATATATATATATATATATATATATATATATATATATATATATATATATTAATTAAATAATGCCACTACAAGTGTGTGTGTTTCTTGTTTTCACATTAGTTACATGTTATTATTCGTTCTTTACTCTTAATCGATTAGGGTCTACCACTAAAAAAAACTATTTTTAAAATTCCCATTTGACAAAATAATTTGATCACGAAATTAATGTCACCCAAATTAATTTCTGTTTCTTCATAAATAATTCAGACATTTTCCCTTCACTCCGGAAAATCTCTTGGAAGCTACTGCGAGTTAGCTATAATGATATCCGGTTTTTACAGTTGTCGGCTTGCCCTGACGACAGGGCTACGAATTCGCCGACTGTAACGAATGCAGAAGGGTACCCACCACACAAAAAAAAACTGGGGCCACCTGTAGGCCGTGGGTGACAACCGGTGATGCCCGAGGACGAGATCCTGGTGGCTGAACGGTTCGTGTTCTGGTTGCATAAATGGTCACGTGACTTCAATATTCAACTTCAGCTCTTACTTCGGCGAGAGGGGATGTCAGATAGGCCCGATCAGCTGATCACTTCATGCTCTAGTATCTATAAGTTCATCCGCAACCGTATTATTCAATCTGATTCGACTAAAAATTAAAAGCCTCATTTCTTCTTGCTATTTTCCTCCCAAATAGATACTAGAAGGTGGTGGCTTAGAGTCAATCGTATTGAGAACAAAGAATATTACTAATGCCCAAGAGTAATGTTTACTTTGCGTAATGTTTACTAAGAGCAATTTTCAACTCTCAGCGTAATGTTTTCTAAGAATAATCTTTTTTAATAGTAATGTTTTCTAAGAGCAATGCTTTCTAAGAATATCAAATAATGTGTCTACCGATAGGATTCCATTTGACAACTTTATTTGGCATTAAATAACCCATAGATGTTTGATATGTTGTAAAACAAACCAAGCTAAACTTTAATTGTATTGTCCATTTGAATGTCAATGTCCTATGACGAAGTCGATTTAGTAATTTTTCAAATTGTTCACAAGCGACATAGGCAAGAATTGTAGACACAGAATAAACTTAGACTTGGAAATACCACCTATGCAATTCAGAAAATTAAAAACAAATGTAACCTACTTAAGAAATAAGAAAAAAAGATATAGATAATGATGAAGAAGAAGATGTAGATGATGAAGAAAAAGATGTAGATGATGAAGAAGATGTAGATGATGAAGAAAAAGATGTAGATGATGAAGAAAAAGATGTAGATGATGAAAAAAAGATGTAGATGATGAAGAAAAAGATGTAGATGATGAAGACAAAGATGTAGATGATGAAAAAACGATGTAGATGATGAAGAAAAAGATGTAGATGATGAAGAAAAAGATGTAGATGATGAAGAAAAAGATGTAGGTGATGAAAAAAAGATGTAGATGATGAAGAAAAAGATGTAGATGATGAAGAAAAAGATGTAGATGACGGAGGAGCTGCTTCTAACATCTTAGTGAAAACTGAAAGAAATTGATTGGCTGAGTTAAATGAAGTATTGATTTACTCCTCTCCAGGAGTTAGGCACAAGGCCAGTTTTTATCTTACTCCCACAAGTAAGATGTGTGCCAAGGTCGGGTCGGGAAAGTGGGGTTTAAAGATTGTTTGGGCAGCCCCGTCGGCATTTCCCGGTAGGGGCGCCTCAGACAGTAAGCAATAAACTTACTCCTCACCAAAGAGGGGGAGGCAAAGCCTGGGAAGGTGGACCTCCTAGAACTGCACAGGACAGACCCATTGAGTTAAATGAAGTAGCGATGGAGTGTTGTAAGTATATAAATACAAAATACCACTAACCCTAATCCGAACTCTAACCCTAACCACTAAAACATGTGATAAATAGAGGTAGTAGTTAATGTAAGCATTGTGTTATTATCAAAGACAAAGTAGAGTTTCAATAATCGCGTTTAAGCATGACGCTTTTTTGTGAGTGAAAATCAAAAATAACCCCAGGTTTATTATCATGAGAATATATTCAAACAAATATAAGCATGTATGTGTGTATGGGTGTGTACGTTTGTGTGCGTGAGTGTGGGGGTGCGTGTGCGTGTGCGTGTGTGCGTTAGTGTATGTATGTGTGTGTGCACGCGCGTTTGTGTGTGGGTAGGTACGTGTGTGTATGTGCGCACGCGTTTGTGTCTGGGTAGGTGCGTGTGTGTATGTGTTTGTGCGTGTGTGTATGTGTTTGTGTTTGTGCGTTTGTGTCTGTGTGCGTTTGTGTGTGTGTACGTTTGTGTGTGTGTGTGTGTGGGGGGGGTGCGTTAATATTTTTAGCGTTTCTCCGCTCTTTATCAAAAAATGTATCATATAATAAGCTACTAATAGGCATAAATTTATAGAGTCAAGAAACAATTGCAAGGCCGTGATAGGCGAAGCGAAGAGAAGGTATAATGAGTTAACAAAAAAACGCATCCAGTCACAGAAACTAGGTACTCGCGATTTCTGGAAAATCTACAATAGTGTAGTGAATAATGGTCAATCTACGATTCCCCCACTTTCAAACCACAATGATGTCGTTTGCACGGCCACTGATAAGGCTGAACTACTTGCACAGCGTTTCGCTTCTAACTCTACTTTAGACTCAGGTAACCACCCTCTCCCTGAATTACTATTGCGGACTGAAGCCACACTTGATAACCTGGTCATCACCCCATCCCAGTTCAGAGACATCATAAAGCTTGTGGGCCTGATCTTATACCTGTAATAGCAATAAAGAAATGCTCTGCTGAACTGGCCCCTGTCCTCTCCAAACTTTACAATAAATGCCTAGCTGAATCTTGCTTCCCCGATAGCTGGAAAATTGCCTCTGTGGTACCAGTCTACAAGAGTTCTGGGAATAGAACCGACCCTCAGAACTATCGCCCAATCAGTCTACTGCCGATCTTTGCTAAAATCTTTGAATCCTTAATCAATCTAGCGATAGTACGTCACTTAGTTAATGCTAAACTTCTATCTGACCGCCAGTATGGATTTAGACAAGCACGATCTACTGCAGACATCTTAACGGTCAACTCTCGACAAGGCAGGTGAAGCTAGGGCAGTAGCGCTTGATATATCCAAGGCCTTTGACAAGGTATGGCATAAAGGGCTTCTCCTGAAAATACGCTCATACGGTATTACTGGGCAACTACTTAATATAATTAGATCCTTCCTAAACAAAAGAAAAATCCAGGTTGTCCTCGATGGCCGTTCATCTAAGCAACATGACATAAATGCTGGTGTGCCCCAGGGATCTATTCTTGGACCTTTGTTGTTCCTGATCTATATAAACGATCTCCCTGATGACATAGTGTCTGAGATTGGTTTATTTGCTGACGACACCACGCTTTACTCTCGCCATGTTGGCAAAACAGACGCGATCATATGCGAGGCAATGGCTGAATCCTTAGAAAATGACCTCCAGGCTTTAGTGGATTGGGGCCATAAATGGTTGGTAACTTTTAATGCCGCAAAGACTAAGCTCCTTTCCTTCAACAACTACAAGAAGCCTCTCCAACCACCGATTGTCATGGCTAATAACACCCTACCTGAGAGTTCATCATTCAAACTCCTTGGCCTAACCTTCACAGGTAACATGAATTGGAACACATACATCGAAGACATTGCCAAGGCTGCCGCAAAGAAGGTTGGCTCCCTCTACCGTGCTAGTGAACTCCTTACACCTGACATTATCCTGTATCTCTACAAAGCCACCATTCGCCCATGCATGAAGTATTGTTGCCACATCTGGGCTGGTGCATCATCTACTAGTCTCTCCCTCCTTGACAAAGTCCAAAAAAGAGTAGTCAACCTAATAGGTCCCTCACTGTCAGCTAAGCTCCAGCCCCTGCCCCATCGCCGCAATGTGGCATCCTTGTGTTTGTTTTACAAATACTTCAATGGATTATGCTCCGATGAGTTGGCTACTTTGGTGCCCCCTCGACGTAAATTCACTAGACTAACTCGACATTCTACTAAATTTCATTCATTCACTGTGGAGGTCCCCAGATGCCGGAGAGCATTCTACTCAAATAGCTTCTTTCCGCGTGCTGCTGGCCTCTGGAACTCCCTCCATGGCCCCTGTGGCCCCGACAGTACTGACATGCAGAAATTTAAAACTAATGTAAACAGACATCTCGCTGCTCAGATCCCAATTTAAGCTGAACCACCAATCCTTCTCCCCTTTTCCTTTTTCTCAGTAGCCCCTTACGTTTACAGTGGCGTCCTGCCTTGTTTGGGGGTGAATCATGTAAAAAAAAATTTTTTTAAATCTGTTATGACAAACTGGACATTTTCAAGTTTGTCAACGTTCTTATTTACATGTCCCCCCCACACCACCTAAGAGCAGAGTTAGAGACATAGTCGGTTTTTAGAAGTTACAGAAATCCAGCTTCCCAATAAAGGGTCACTCTGGATTGGGATAAAAATAAAAATTACCTCAGTTTAGAAGGATTCCCCGTTCACTTACAAAGGACTGAAAAGACTAAGTACAGCATCAGGACAGATACTGCACTTTGTTCCTATGCAAAAAACAAAGTTTGTGCAACGTTCATCAAACATCTATCCTTTAACGCCATTTATCGAGCTTCTTTACTTTGCCAATTCGCTTCATATAGTCTGACGCAGTTGAAGTACCGACATCAAGTGCTATAGATATTTCTTTGAGTGTAATATTAAAATTTCTTTCAAACGTTCATTGCAATGAGTGCATGGCCATCACCCAGCTTGCACATCTTTAAAGGTCTCCTTCCTACCACGGAATTTCCAAAATCCACATACACGTCCTTCTTTGCAATGCTCTTTTGGGAAGCACTGACCGGGTTTGAACGCATGCAAAACGACTATACGCATTACAACTTCTTCATCTTCGCAACCAAAGGCTTATATGATCTTAGATTATGTTCGGTAAGAAATCATTCGACATTTATCAAAGTGTTCCTATCAATTATTTAGTATGTAATATTATATATAAAACACTACAAACATAGCAACCGAAACCAGCTTCGTAAAAGTTTGCTCCAAAACTCGGCTAGTATTTTTTTTAAAAAACTAAGTATTATTGTTGTTATTATTATTATTATTATTATTATTATTATTATTATTATTATTATTATTATTATTATTATTATTATTATTATTATTATATATTATTATTATTATTATTATTATTATTATTATTATTATTATTATTATTATTATTATTATTATTATAGGTCATATTGTATAGGTCGTTATTATTATTATTATTATTATTATTATTATTATTATTATTATTATTATTATATATTATTATTATTATTATTATTATTATTATTATTATTATTATTATTATTATTATTATAGGTCATATTGTATAGGTCATGTTATTATTATTATTATTATTATTATTATTATTATTGTTATTATTATTATTATTATTATTATTATTATTATAAGTAGTAGTAGTAGTAGTAGTAGTAGTAGTAGTAGTAGTAGTAGTAGGTTGTTTTTTATAACAGTATCAGATTTAACCGTGAACAAACAAGCATACAAGGTTCTCACAATCGGCAGGGGACCGATATAACATTGCAGATTAGGCTTCATATTCTACTCTACGTGTTGAAAAAACATAACACCGCTGAGAATTCATGTTCACCTACTTATTAAATAATTCAGAAGGCATATGTATTTTTGATATGCAGTGTACAGTCTCACACAGTCACTGGTCACAAACGCACATATATATATATATATATATATATATATGTGTGTGTGTGTGTGTGTGTGTATATATATATATAGAGAGAGAGAGAGATACACTCACACACATATGCATTGACATGTCATCGAATGCCACCAATATCTGCGCCGTAATCTCTCTTTATTACTTAATAGAACGACCTGCTCTCTTGTGGGCCATAAAGTGACGAATAAGATAGGTAACATTTTAAAACATACACGCATGCACACACAGACACACACGCATATCTATCTATCTATCTATCTATCTATATATATATATATATATATATATATATATATATATATATATATATATATATATATATATATATATTATAGCGACCATTACTAGTATTGGTGCACTCTAAGATAATTTAATAATAAGCAGTAATACTACGGTTTAAATGCGACATTCCGACTCCATTCTTCTTCTTGTTTAATCTGTTTACTGTATCGCCGTCTGATTTGACGTTTATAGACTTAAATCTCTCCTAATGTCCATACTAGTTTACGGCGGCCGAGGGGAAAGATACCCGACTACGAATAAGTGGCGACCTTCAAACCGGATTCGAGCCCTCCGACCGACGTGAATTCACATCCCTCCACTGAAGATTTTGTAAGCATGAAACATCGATGTATGTAGGTATAAATAAGTAATTTTTAGTTTTATATATATATATATATATATATATATATATATGAAACAGTGATGTCTGCAGTTAATAATAATTAATATTTACTTTTAAAAAAATAATTATAGCCTATTTTACAAGGATTGCTGCACTCTGAGAGAATTTATAAACGAAAGATTGCGTAAACATGAAACATCGATGTCTGTAGGTAATAATAAGTAATATTTACTTAAAAAATATTATATATATATATATTAGTAGTATGTTTTTAAAGGCTGTGGGCAATGCAAATTCCGGGTAAGATGTAAGTTAGAAGGAACTAAAATAATAAATCGAATACGAAATATGACTTACTATTTATTTTTTCTTAAAATCTTACATGACAACAAGAGTGTTGTTAGTTGTTTGTGTGATGTCCGGATGATTATAAAATCATTTATTTAATATTTCGGGAAAAGAAACTTCCCTTTGTCAAAAATAGTTAATACCAGAAGGAATCTCTCCGATTGTGCAGAGAATCTGACAAAACAAAATGGCTGCCAAAAGACAGAACAATAACGAAAACAGTCCCGCAGAGAATTGACATTAAAGATTGTTACGGTTATGTTATGTATATAAATGTGGTGTTCAAAAATATGTGTGTAATATCGGAAAAGTGTATGGTGATCGATTAACATTTAGTTTTAATGATATATATATATATATATATATATATATATATATATATATATATATATATATATATTTATTAAATTTGTATTTTTATTATTTACTTTTTATCTCCAGTGTGTTTTATCTTCGTATTTTTTTTTCTTTCGTATTTTAAGAATTTTAATATAAATTAAAGTAATTAATCTCTCATTTTAAATATTCTAGATTTTTTCATTAAATTTATTGATAATCATATATTCAAGAAGTGATATTAATTGTGAGTTTAGTCAAATTAGTTTATCGAATTAATGTGATATGTATTTACTATAGGATATAGGGGAAGTAACTCTGTTTGTTATGCGAATTAATTTATGAATTCGGTCGGTGGAAATCTGTGTAAAAATATTATTAGTTATATATATATAATACATATCTCCATATACATACATACATACATACATACATACATACATACACACCTGACATTATCCTATACTTCTACAAAGCCACCATCCATAAGACAAGTCGTATTGAAGACATTGCTAGGGCTGCTGCAAAAAAGCTGGGCTCCCTCTACCGTACCAGTAAACTTCTCACACCTGACATTACTCTATATCTCTACAAAGCCACCGTCCACCCATGCATGGAGTATTGTTGCCACATCTAGGCTAGGTAAAAAAAGAGTCGCCAACTTAATAGGTCCCACACTATCTACCAAGCTGCAGCCCCTGTCCCATCGCCGCAATGTTGCTTCTTTGTGCCTGTTTTACAAGTATATGAGCTTGCTGCTCTGGTACTCTCACGACGTAAATTCACTAGACCAACCCAACAATCTGCTAAATCCCATCCATTCACTGTGGAAGTCCCCAGATGCCGAAGAGCTTTCTACTCCAAAAGCTTCTTTCCTCGTGCTGTCGGACTCTGGAACTCCCTGACATGCATAAATTTAAAACTAATGTAAACAGACATCTCGCTGCGCAGCTCCCAATTCAGGTTGACCCCTCCCCAATCCTTCACCCTTTTTCTCAGTAGCCCCTTACGTCTACAGTGGCGGTCTACTTTGTTTCGGCTGAACTATGTTAAAATAAAGAATTCGCTTAATCAATCCGACCAAACCAGAAATAGGTAGGATTAGTAAAACAATTTTATTTAGAATTAACAAGAAAATAACAAAATACCTAGAATTAAACTAGTGAGTGAATACTGCCGAAGCAATCACTTGATTTTATAATATCGAAAATAAAAATAAATGTACTTTCCTACAATTTGACATCGTGGATTTCTATCCATCCATATCCGAAGAACTCTTCAACATCGCCTTAGAGTTTGCCGAGATGTATACTGATATATCCAAGGATGAAATCCACATCATTAAAAAATTGTAGAAGATAACTTTAAAACAATAATAATGACCAATGGATTAAAACAAAAATGACAAACTCCTTTGATTTGGCCAAGGCATAAGATCTTGTGGCGTTATTTTTGTAATATACACTCACAAATATATATGATAATACATATATCAGCCTATATAGAGATGATAGATTCGCTATAATAAGGGATTCAAACAAGGTTAAGGGAGAAAAATTTAAGAAAAGTATACATATATGTAAATGACAACATTTGGCCTAACAGTAGAAATACTGGCTAACATAAAACTAACTCACTTTTCAGATGTCACTTTAAACTTAAACGAAACTAGATACGAGTCATATTTAAAAGATAACGCTAATTCATATATACGTAAACCTAAAGCGCAATCACCCCCATAAATCATAAAACAGATTCCTAATTTTATCGAACGTAAGCTTAGCAATAACTCTAGCAACGATAATGTATTTAAGAAGTCAAGCAACATTTACTATACAACTTTAAAAAATAGTGGGTACCATAATATAGAAATTAAATATAAGAAACAGCACACCAATAATTATAATGAAATTAAAAAGAAAATAAAAATAAATATAATCTAGTATATACGGCTCTATAATCAGATGCTAAAAAATAAACTGGGAAAGAAATTCCTAAATCTCATCGAAAGACACTTCCCCGTAAACAATCATTTGCGTTAAATATTCAATAAAAATAACCTACAACTGTCTTACAACTGCTGCGAAAACTTAGAAATGATAATTAAGGCACACAATAACAAAATACTATAGGAGAACAGTAGAGAAATAAAAATAACAAATTGCGTAAAAAGTGACCAATATAGCAAAAATAACACTAAAAAGAACAATAATAACCGCTACAAATAGTAGTAACCTAAACCCTGACAGCAATAGTTAGTAAAGAAGAGATAATCTGTAACTGCATAACTCGTACATTTTGTCCACTAAAAAATAAATTCCCAGACAAAAGTGTTGTTTACTAAGCCAAAATAGTTGCCAAAGAAAGACCGATAACAAGAAGAACTACGTGGGTATGATCTCCCTGGATTT
The DNA here is from genome assembly GCA_963556195.1 of Sepiola atlantica. Taxonomy (NCBI): domain Eukaryota; kingdom Metazoa; phylum Mollusca; class Cephalopoda; order Sepiida; family Sepiolidae; genus Sepiola; species Sepiola atlantica. Next base: position 9,512,945 of record OY744550.1, on the reverse strand, counting down.
AAAAACAAGGTATTACGATCACAACAGCACATTTAACAACAAACAAAAAATGCCGAATAAAAATAACACTAGCGAACGAATACAGTCGCTCACCCATCATCGAATAGAAAATCGCACGGCAGTCCAGTGCATGTAGAAATTTAGATGACCTGTGTAGAGACCCCCAACACCTATTGAAGTGTAGAAGTAAAATAGCAAAGAACTGCTTACACGGAAGAAAATTTGCTTTAGGATAACAATACATAATACATAAATAAACAAATACATAAATAATTAAACTAACACCTAAAAATAGAAATACGCGCGTGTAAAAATATAGCCAATTATTAATAAGACACAACAAAGAAAAAGGGATGAGTCACCCCTATACAAAACAGAACAAAAGAATAGGAAGTATGATCAACCGAACCTTTGTTTGTGATAAACCATACTATTTAATTATGGAAACATTAACTCGTGGGGGATAATAAAGAATCTGATCGGGTGGTGAACTAGCTAGACTAAACAACATATGTATATATAAAAAAACGAGGCAACACAAACACTATGCATTTTAGTCTGAGGATTCTCTACGAGGATGAAACGCGGACGTCTTTGTGTAGCTTACTTGCCATAATGTATTTTTATAACTTATCATATATATATATATATATATATATATATATATTTAATTTATCAATACAGATTTTAATCAGACATATGGACCAGTGGTTTCTGACAGGAAAAAGGTTGAATCCCCAATTCCATCTTCGTCAGCACTGTCTGAAATGGTAACATGATGGAATTTCTTCAAAAACAGTCTTTACCCGTTGTTAAACGCTATGCTAAAAGAATTTGAAACGAAGAGGCGGTGAGACGTTTAAACCGGAGAAATAGCCGTTATGTAAGAGATTCTATATTTAGAAGTGAGGAAAAGAAGGAGAAGGAAAGAGAAGGGAAATTAAACTAAGAGACATTAAAATGAAATGAAATAAAATAAAATAAAATATAAAAATGAAAAAATATATAAATATATAAAATATGAAAATATATATATTAAAAAATCGTATGGTTAAAGGTACGTAACAATATTTAATTAAATTATCTAAAAAAGGGAGGTAATTATTATATGTATACATATATATATACATTTCTACGATGGTTTCAATTAATAAATAAATCAAGAAAGTAAATCAAGAAAGGTAATCACGTTATCTATTATATTATAATATATTATATTATATTACTATGTCCAGCTCATACCCGCATGAATGTGCCGAATATTGTATACATACACACATACGTATACGTTGTTTTTTTATATATATATTTTATATATATATATATATATATATATATATATATATATATATATATATATACATGCACGCGCGTGCACGGGCATTTGTATACGTACGTGTATTTGACGCAAGTGCGGCTGCAATAAACCGAGTATAAAAACTAGATAAGGTTATTTATATATATATTTTATAAAAATTATAAAAATTAGAAAATTAAAATATAAAAATTTTTTAAATTTTTATATTTTAATTTTCTAATTTTTATAATTTTTATTTAAAATCGAAAAAATTAAAACTATAAAAATTATAAAAATTTTAAAAAATCTAAAAAAATCATTTAAAAAAATCTTTAAATAAAATCTTTTTATAAAATCCATTAAAAAAATTAAAAAAATTTTTTGAAAATCTAAAAAAATTTTTAAATTCCAAAAAAAATTTTCTTTTAAATTTAACATTTTTAAAAAATCTTTAAAAACTCAAAAATATATAAAATCAAAGAAATCAAAAGAGTAAAAATTTAAAAAAATAGTTTGAAATACCTAAAACTTCAAAAAATTCAAAAGTTAAAAGCTCACAAATTTTTTAAAATTTCATTTAAAATAAAATATTATAATATTTTAAATTAAAAAAAATTATGTTATTTTTAATTAAAAATGTTGTACCATTTTTTATACCATTTTTTATCTTTTAAATGAAATTTCATAATATTTTATTTCATATAATAATATAATATTTTAAAATAATTTAAAATAATATTTAATTTAAAATAATATAATATTTTATTTTAAATGAAATACAAAAAATTTGGGGAGCTTTACACCTTTGAATTTGTTGAAGTTTTAGGGATTTAAAATTACTTTTTTTAATTTTTAATTCTTTGGATTTTTTGGATTTTATATATTTTCGAGTTTTTAAAGATTTTTTAAATTTTTTAAATTTAAAAAAAAAAAATTTGTATAACTTTTTAAATGTTAAAGATTTTTTAAAATTATTTAAAGGATTTTTTAAAAAGATCTTTTTAGATTTTTAAAATTTTTTATAATTTTTATAGTTTTAATTTTTTAGATTTTAAAATTTTTAATTTTTATATTTTAATTTTTTAATTTTTATAATTTTTATCATTTTTATAAAATATATATATAGATAGCCTTATGTAGTTTTTATAGTCGGTTTATTGCACCCGCACTTGTGTCGAAATCACGTGAAATTTGGGCGAAACGTTGAGCGAAAAGGTCTTCCGCTTTTCCATTTTTAATTTCATACCGTCGGATTATTTTTATCCTTTCATATACTCATATATATATATATATATATATATATATATATATATATATATATATATATAATTACTATTCATGTATCCACATAAAATTGTATCAAAGATATAATTTTTTTATGTATCAATTTTCAGTATTTACTTCAACAGTGCTCGATACGTAAGTAGAGCTAGGTAGTAAGCTATGAAAATATATTTATGGAAATTAAGCTACACAGAGGCTCTCGCGTTTCATCCCTGGGGGGAATCTTCAGGCTATATATATATATATATATATATATATATATATATATATATATATATATATATATATATTATTATTATTATTATTATTATTATTATTATTATTAAACTGTGCTGTCTCGATGTTCGTCAGCGACGATTTAACGGTGAATATGTTAGTAATAAAATAGATAAGTATATTTGTAACAGTAAGCTATGCATACAGCTGATTAGCATGTTAACGTACGTAATGCATTTATTAAATAAAACTATTAATTATTCTACGGGGCTAATAAAATTGAAGATTAACTAAAGACAAAAATGAGAATAGTACAAGATTTGAAGTAGTGCCTAAAAAAGGGAAACCTTATAGTTGACGTCGGTTTTAAGGTCTCATTCTTCTCGTTTTGAATTTTCTGTTCAAATAGAGCACTCTCGGTTGCTGATAAAATGATTAATATAAGCATATAGATTTTACTTACTGTCGAAAGCTTGTGCTGACAGCGTAAGAGATGAGAAATCCGTCTGCTGTTAAAACATTCGGGCTTCGATCTCAGCTTGAGGATCTTATTTGTCTAGCGACACTGGGGAGTTGTGATACAGTTTACGAGCCCTTATTTACTTTTATTCCTACGAGGGCAGATTTAGATACGAGATCGGTTTTTAATGTGAGGGGAATCCAGCTCCTCAAGATTGAGACAACTATTCAAATTGTGTCAGTTTAGAAAGATTTCTCATTCACTGATCTAGGACAGAACAGATTAAGTGTAGTATTATTTACCTCCTCTTCAGGAGGTTAGGCACAAGGCCAGTTTTATCTTACTCCCACAAGGTAAGATGTGACCCAAGGTCGGGTCGGGAAAGTGGGACTTGAAAAGCCAGCGCACGAGAAGGTGAGCACTCTGGCCATTAAAAATTGTCTAGGCAGCCCTGTCGGCATTCCCCGGTAGGGGCGCCTCAGGCAGTAAGCAATAAACTAACCCCTCCTCAAAACGGGGGCAGCAAAGCCTGGGAGGGTGGACCTCCTAGAACTGCACAGGACAGACCCGTAGACCGGCGTTAATCAAGCCCCGAAGGCCAAGACAATACCAGTCTATGGGGTGCAGTCTCCATCGGAACAGATACTACACTTTGATCTTAGATATCTTTCTGAGGATGCACGCAAACAATAACCGTTTTTTTATTGAATTGTGTGTCGCTGCTTTTTATTCCATCATATAAGAATGAAACGTCGGAGTTCGTCTTCGACAATCGGTCTGACATGACTTTACTGCTGTCGGGATGGTCCTGTTCAGCTGTCGCAGGTTCACCCTCTCAGGTTTTACCTTTTTTTTTTTTTAGAGGGGTGTATTTTATCGTTACTCGCTCCAGGCACCTCTACAAGGGAATACTGACGGGCTGTTCAGGCATTTTGTAGACAATACTGCGTGTATCCTGATGCACTAGCTTTTTAACTTAAAACCTGACCTTTTATCTAACCTCCTGGAGAGGTGAATAAAATAAGAAGGGTATGTATTCAGTTGGCTCCCTCGTTGACGAATTTAGAAGCAACAGAAACGACATTGGGGCCTATCATGGAATAGAAGATCGAATGAAAATATACAGACTTCCTTTTAATTATCAGTAGAAAAACGTGCCTGCGCGAAATGTCTATAGTGAAGCATGTGTAGCGCAATCCCTCGCACGGCTTTTCTAAACCAGCATTACTTGAGCTCAGTAGAATAGATTAATCTAAGACATAGCCGAATTGAGATTATATGGATCTATACATTACCTAAGGATTATTAGTGACAGTGATGCGGGAGCCCCCAAAGAACTCGAACCCGGTAACATGAGACGATAACCCTAACATGTAACAGCTACACCAGGCCATATTAATGAATGAAAATATAAAGCCCAGTATATCCAGTTTAAAATACTAGATCTCCCTTCAATCTAAATAAATTCTACAAAGTTAGAATATGGAGTATATTAAAGGTTTTGTATTTTCATTCACAAAAAAAATGTCTCAAGCTCAATTTTTTTTTATGTGTTTAAAAACGTTCAAGTGACATACGTTCTCTTTACCATTTTGGCTAGGGGCAATATCTTTTAATACTCCACTTCACCTTTTCTCTCCTTGGTCAGTAAATGAGAACTCTTTCTAGATTGAACCAATTTTTATCTCAATCTAAAGTTCACCTTTTGGAGAGGGATTTCCCATAAATTAAAACCCAGCCTTGTGTCTAACTCTGCCCTCATGGAGAGACAAGTAAATAGGGGACTTTGAATCCTTAGCCTCTTGGCTAGGAGCAAAGTATAGTATTTATTCTTATATAACACCTCATTTTTTCTGTCCTCTGTCAGTGAAGGATACATATTACTGAACTGAGGTAATTTTAATTTTTGTTCCAATCCAGAGTGCCTCATTTTGGGGAGCTGGATTTTCCCCACATTAAAAACTGACCTTGTGTAAATAGAGAGGTACGTCCAAATGTTTAATGTGTTTTTTTTAGCGATGTTTTCCTACAAAGTAATTGATTTGTCTTATAGCGTTTAAGGACACCATTGTCATGTTTTATGAATTCCTTATTATTCGAGTCCAGTTGGTGAGTATCCTCTGAAATTACTATAGTCTGATTTTAGAATTCTCTTTCACTAGTAAGTTCAGTAAGTGGCATATGCAAGCGAGACATAAGGGCAGGTTGGCTCGATCCAACAAGCTGGGACTCCATGGCTGAAGAGCGTAGCCGCTGGAGAAGTGCTTCAAGAGGAGTGAGGAGAGGAGAGATCAACAATGGAGAAAGAAAAGAGAGCACACACGACAGAAGGCTGCAACAGAGCTGTAAAAAAGACACCACATACATCGGTAGGAACTGCAACAGAGCCTGCTAACCCAGGATGTGCTTGCACAGTCACAGCAAACGCTGCAATTTGGCAACGGATTAATCTGAGACGCTCAACATCATTGTCTCCGGAGACAGACGGGTGCCGACAACAACAACAACAACAACAACAACAACAACAAAAATGAAATAAAAATCTCAGGCCAGCATACGAGGATCAGATAAGGTTAGAATCCAAGATGGCGACTTCCACCATATTGAATATCGTTTCATCTTCAACTTCCAAAGTTGATAATATAGATGGTCATGTAATACGCTTTTAAAGGGTTTTAGAGGATGAGCAATTCATGTCAAGGGGTACACGGTTAACTTTAAGATAAAATAAGAGATCAGCTATCAGACTAAGAATGTGACGTCACAGGTTTAGAAAAGGGTTTCGTGACGCTCGTGACTTGAAACGGGCGCGCCACACGTCGGCTTGCTTTGCAATTTTTAGTCAGACTAGATAGAAAGCAGGAAATAAGTGTATAGTTAGTTCAGCGTGAGTACATCATCACTTATCAAGGACAAGAGGCACTCAAGGATAAGGGTTAATGAGATGGAATGAGTGTCAGTTAAGAGATGATGAATATTATGAGAGGATTTAGAATGGTTGATGGAGTGGACCAAGTTTAAATTACTTGTGGAGACGGTTCATGACAGGATTCTGTTGACATGACAGGAATTTTAAAACGACCCCGTTGTAATCTGACGGGAAGCAGTCCCACGGCAATATGTTCCACAGACAGAAAGCTCTTGCGAAGAAGCTCTGTTTGTGGAAATTCCGCCTGATTGGATAAAAAGGAGAGCTGGAGAAAATTACACGATTATGTTCATTAGAACAACGTTTATACTGAAACGCATTTCCTAGTAGTCAGAAAGTTATTGTATTTGCACCTAATTGATTGTGCTTTGTCGTAATTAGTTTTCCGGATGGAATCAGCTACTCACAGCAGGGACCACATGAAAGATGCAAACATCCATAATGAAAGTTCAGTTGGTGTAAACGTCACTTCAATACGGTACATTGAGAATATACGTGTATTTTGTTGTCAATGATGGTTTAGTATCATTAAACTGGGTTATGGTTAAAAGGAGAGCTGGAAAAATTACACGATTATGTTCATTACGATCACGTTTATACTGAAACATAATTCGTATCACTCAGCAAATTACTTGATTACGTCTGTTTGGTTGTTATTCGTTTCCCGGATATAGTCAGTTACCTACAGAATGGGACCACGTGAAAGTTACAAACATTCATCGAAGAAAGTAGTTCTGTGAATCGAACAGAAATCGAATACATTACGTTGGATATGTCGTTGTCAGTGCTGGTTTTAGAATTATAAGACTGGGCTAGTATTCAAAGGAGAGCTGGTGAAAGTTACAAGATTATAGGCATGTATATACTAAGACGGTGAAAGTAGTTTTATTATTATAAAGAACAGAACAGCCTATAAGCCCCATCTCTCATGAACATATGTCCGGAACAGCTTATAAGCCACATCTTTCATTTACAGAGGTCTGGAACAGCTTACAAAGTCCACCTCTTATTTGTAGATGTACGGAACAGCTTATGAGCCTAATCTCTCATTTACAGATGTCGGGAAAAGCTTATAGGCCTCATCTCTCATTTACAGATGTATGTTCCGATGGATACTGCACCCTATAGACTGGTATTGTCTTGGCCTTCGGGGCTTGATTTACGCCGGTCTATTGTCCTGTGCAGTTCTAGGAGGTCCACCCTCCCAGGCTTCGCCTCCCCTCTTTGGAGAGGAGTAAGTTAATTGCTTACTGCTTGAGGCGCCCCTACCGGGGAATGCCGACGGGGCTGCCCAGGCAATTTTTGATGGTCAGAGTGCTCACCTCTCGGGCGCTGGCTTTTCAACCCCCACTTTCCGACCCGAGCTTGGGTCACATCTTACTTGTGGGAGTAGGATAAAAACTGGCCTTGTGCCTAACTCCTGGAGAGGTGTAAATTACTCCTACCTGCCATTTAAAGATGAACGGAACAGCTTATTAGCGTCATCTCTCATTTACAGATGTCTGGAACAGCTTATGAGCCTTATCTCTCATTTTAAGATTTTCGTAACAGCCTAGACGATGCATCTCTCATTTACAGATGTTCGGAAGAGCTTATAAGTTTTAGATCTCATTTACAGATCTCCGGAAACCCTTATAAACTTCATCTCTCATTTACAGATGTCCAGAACAGCTTATAAGCTCCTTTTTTCATTTACAGATGCCCGGAACAGCTTATGAGCTCCATCTGCTATTTACAAATGTCCGGAACAACTTATAAGCCTTATCCTTAATTTACAGATGTCCGGAACAGCTTACAAGCATCATCTCTCATTTGCATATGTCCGGAAAAGCTTATAAGCTTTATCTCTCCTTTACATATATCCGGAACAGCTTATAAGTCCCATCCAGGCTTTACAGATGTCCGGAACAGCTTGTACGTCTTATCTCTCAATTACAGATTCCGGAACAGTTTATAATCCCCATCTCTCCTTTACAGTTGTCCGAGAAAACCTTATAAGTCCCATCTCTCATTTACAGATTTCTGGATCAGCTTATGAGCCTCATCTCTCATTTACAGATCTCCGGAACAGCTTATAAGCCTTATCTTTCATTTGCAGATGTTCGGAACAGCTTATAAGACTTATCTCCCATTTACAGATGTCCGGAACAGCTTATAAGCTTCATCTGTCATTTACAGAATTCCGGAACAGCTTATAATACCCACCTTTCATTTATAGATGTCCAGAACAGATTATAACCTTATCTCTCATCTACAAATGTCCGGAACATCGTATAAGCCTTATATTTCATTTACAGTAATCTTGAACAGTTTATAAGCCCCATCTCTCATTTACAGATGCTCAGAACAGCTTATAAGCCTTATTGCTCAGTTGCAGATGTCCAGAACAGCTTATACGCCCCATTACATATTGACAGATGCATGGAACAGCTTATAAGCTATATCTTTTAATAACAGATTCCCGGAACAGCTTATAAGACCCATCTCTTATTTACAGATGTTCGGAACATCTTATAAGCTTTACCTCCCATTCACAGATTCCGGGACAGCTTATAAGCCTAATCTTTCATTTACAGATGCCCGGAATAGCTTATAAACCTCATCTCTCATTTACAGATGTCCGGAACAGCTTATAAGTCTTATCTCTCATTAAAAGATGTTCGGAACAGCTGATAAGCCTCATCTCTCATTTACAAATGTCCGGAACAGCTTATAAGCACCGTCTTTCTCAGTTCAGTTTTATAATATGAAGATAGCAGTTAAATAGGCATATAGATTTAGAATATAAAAAGATTAATTATGTTTTATATTGGTTAAACAGTATCGGTGTAAGGGTTAGCGACAAACCGCCCCTTCTTTGTAAAACATTTTAAAAATGAATTGCCCATAGAATAATAATAAAGATATATTTTTTGTGGAATGGGGATTAAGTAATTGTGTCTATAAACAAACACTTGAAAGAAGGTAATATTTGAGATAAATAATAAAAATGTATGCTCTTTAGTAATCCTGACATTAATTTTTACGTATAAATTTAAAATAGAAATACATAAAAATGAAAAAATACATTTCTAAAAACTTACCAATTTGTCCAAATGAACAGCTACCTTTTTTCATTATCATGAAGACAGACAGGAAAAACTAGCAGTCGGTAGGCGGACGTTAGAACAGGCAAACAGTGATCGTTTTAATTTTCTTTGTGTTAATCCAAGAATGAAATAAAGCTGTCAGTTGCTTACAAAAACACTTTCAATGCAATAGTTGGAATGCGACAGTAGTCATGAAATGTGACCAGTGTTGTCCGGGAAACAGAATTTTGTTATTATGCGAAATATATGAAATAGATTGTAGTAAAAAAAAATATGATTATGTTTGTAAAAATAATCGAACCGACTCAGCATAAGTGATTGTCCACATGCCCCTTAAGTACGTTTTGTGTTCGAAAATTCCAATGCTGCTATTCCGCCAATCTCATAATCCGATTCGATTTTTTTAATAATATGCCATCGCTTATCAAGATCCAAAATCCACTCGATGATGAGGGGTAATTAGTTTGTATGGTGGACTGTGAGAAAACAACTTGGGATTGGAGACGATGAATGAAACTGGGTAGAATTGGCCTAGAATACTATGTTTCATAGTGCTATTTCTTAAGGCCAAGGAAATAGATACTTAAAGAGAAAACATAAAAAGTTAAACAAATAATATTATATACCAGGCGTTAGCCGTGAGTTATTTTTTACATAACTCATATGATTTGATAAATGTGAAACGAAATTTAATTAAAGTACAGGAAGAAAAGTGAATAAAGTAACCGTCTGTAAACGAACGATTCCTTTATGGACTCCGAATACCGTTCCGTGTTCTATGAATAACATTCTTTTAATGTGTTATTCCGTTCATCTAGAATGTAAAACGAAGTATTTTAAAAAGTCAATCCAAACGCCCTCAAAAGGTGTAGTTTAAGTAACATTCCGTATTTAGATAGAAAAGGCAGTGTAGCTAACATACAAAATCAAGAGCTAAACATCAAATAATAACGATTATACGGCGAAATAGTAATTGGGTACAATGGTAGCAAATCTGACTTCCTCTGTGGATAACTATGTTCCAAGAAACAATTGAGCCGGAACAATATATAAAAGTTATTGAAAGCGAACGAAAAGAACGCATATATATTTTTAAACACGCAATAAGAATTAGCCTAAACATCTACCGACGCAGAATCACGTATGCAGCTTTTGGCCTTTTATACAGACCGTTAGTATGTTGAAAGGATAAACAAATCCGTTGTGGATTTGAATCGTGGGTGAAGTTAAACCGAGGAAAGGTTGAATAGTGGGTGACAAAAAAAAAGCACGATTTAGAGAAGAACAAAGAGGGATACGAGTAATAAAAAAGTGTTATAAGAAAAAAGAGCAAGGTAATAAGAAAAAAAGAAAAAAACGTACTATAAATTAATAAAGAAAAATAAGAAGGTACAAACAATTGATTTTTCATTTAAAACAAAAAAATAGCCAATTAAAATTTTGGACATTATACCAGCATATCTATCTATCTATCTATCTATCTATCTATCTATCTATCTATCTATCTCCTTTTTTCTGTACTTTGTAACCTTTTACCCAGATGAGTTGTTTGCCTTTTATATACTTCAGTGTGCCAATTTTTATCAGGACTCAATATGGAATTTCACCGTATTTTTTCTCTCCTGTGTTTTTGATATAACATTCTATTTCACGATTCAAAATATATTATGCCTCTCTCTGATGATTGATAAGATTGGACTAAAAAATACACTTATCTGATTTTTGGCTTGAATACATTACTTTTTTGTGCGTAAGTTAAGGAGAAGAAAAAAACTCTCATCGTAGTTAAAAAAATATATATATATATCATGGACGGCGGCACCGGGGGTGCAGGGGGGACTCAAGCCCCCTCACTTTTTGACTTTACGGTCATCAATAATTAAGTTGATATGCATGTGTTTAATTTTATCTAATTAGCTTATCTATTAATTGATTGTTGGTCTTATATTGTCATCATTACAATATAAGACCAACAATCAATTTTATCTAAAATTTGGCGAAAACCAAGCGAAATGAGTGAGTTTTTGTTAAAGGTCCCTATGCTATAGGTGTATTTACGGACTTTCATTTTCTTCTCCAAAAAATCGACACCCCGAAGCAAAACACGTGAAACTTGAATTAAACTGATTTTGGAATTTCTTTAGTTTAGCTGTGAATCACAATTTATTTGCTTTCTTTTTTTGAAGACAGCTGCAGACAATCAACCGGAATAACAGAATTATGAGTTTTTATACAAAATATTCTTCTTTTCTTCTTCTTATCTTTTTTTATATATAAAGTAGAGGATTTTTCCCCTGTAAATATTTGCTGAATAGGAAAATAACCCCATCCATCACAGGCTACTAAACTCACCAATTCATTGCGCTTATTCACTCGAGCGTGTTATAGTAAATTTTCATTGTTTTTCACCAACACACACTAAATATTACATTTGGCCCACCATCTACGACTCTCCGCCAAACCAACTCCATATAGGTGGTAGCAAAAACTTTTCTCTCTAACAATTCTGTACTGTCACTCCACTCATCGACACCCGAAACTAATAAACACAGTTTAATTTTCACAAAAGACTCTGTTCTTATTTATTATTTGCCTGGTATTAATTTACTACATGATATAAAGCAATACGCAAAGACTTAATAACCGCTCCCGTTTACTCCGATGACATTCCACGAATATCAGATTACGTTATTTCTATTTCTACCTATGACTTCTATATTTATATTCATTCCGTAATTAAGCGAATGAAATTAACGAACACAGTTCCTGCAACATTTATTCATTCAACATGGCGGCTACAATTTCTGGATCGAACCGACATCCTATTTAATTCAATAAGCGCCAAGATACTGGTAGACCCCGATACATTTACATTTTCAAAATCATACACCTTTAACACGCATATTATATAAAACTTGCCCAAATCCATTTATTTCATCAACTACAAATGACCTGAACCGTGTCACTGTTGAACTTTACATTTGGTCGGCATCTGGTGTACTACAAAATAGATTTTATACACATTATCATTAAAAAGAGACCAATCAAAAGGTATTAAGGAGTCAAACACAATATTTTCTCGGAAATTCTTTATTTTTCAAGGAAAATTGAAATTTTCCGGTATTTGAATAAAACTTTGCTGAAAATGTTCAATGAACGAACAAACAAAAGTAAACTTGTCAATAATACAATGAATCTATTTGAGCTTGTTTCATAGTTTAAGCAGTCGATTTTGTATGTCTGAATGTACCTTACTGTGTGTCCAGTTTCATGACAAATATTACAGTGAGGTCGGGGGCGTCGTGAAGCGATTTCAGGGTGAGACATTATTAACATTCGTCGAAGTATATCATGAATATTGTCCTTGATGGACAGTTGCCAAGACAATGCAGCTGGACAACTTACAAAAGACCGAACGTGCTTGTTCCAAGACTCTACTGGACTCTCACTCCATTTTGCTATCGAGTTACCGTTATTCCACTTGAACTATGCGCACACATTTGATGGTAGCTCAGGATTATCATAATCCATTGCCTTCTCATCGACGAAGGCAATTCTGAGATGAAGCATTATCTCGATCCCCAAGGTTTCCAATGCTTCCACATGCACACATTTGTTTGTGACAGACTGGGTGAAGAACGTTTCAAAATTTTCGCGATCGACGCTGTTACGGATGAGAGAACATCCGTAAAGGCGATTTTGAGTGCTGAAAAATCTGTTGTAAAGCGGACCATTATTTGTATTTCCTCAACTCGCACATGGTGCATCCATTAACATACCAGTGATTTTTCGGATTGCATCGATACATTCTTTTTTCGCATCGTTGAGGATCCGCATAATATCCGAAGTTATTCATTCCATCCTCCCTTCAGTCCTTCTGTCCACAGAACAACCAACCGATACAGTATCTTTTGAGCAAAGTCCAATTAACGCAATTTGAAGTGAAGAACAGAGAAACATTCCAAGTCTGCCTTGTTAATACGCTTCCAACGGGCTATTCCAATTCCAATACATACATTTATACTTTTATACTTAATACATGTAAACTTTTATACTTTTTACTTTTGTACTTTTATATGCACCTTGTCAGTTAATACATTTAACTTTACGTATTCTCTATATTTGATAAACCAATTGATTCTTGAATGTTGTCATTTTTACTAGAAGCGACTTGCTGATATGTTTCAAATGAGCCATCAAGCAGTGTCAGAAAATCATTTTATGTCTAGAGTAAGTCCAAAAAGGTGTATTTGGCCCAAAATGACCAAATATGGTGATTTGGGCCCAGGACCCCAAAATAAAAATTCCTGTTTGTTCTTTTTTTCACCAGACGTGCCTTGCTTCCAAGACCTCAACCACTATCAGAAGATCATTTCATGTCTAAAGTATGTCAAAAATGGTATTTTGGGTCCAAAATGCCCTAATATGGTAATTTGGGCCAGACGCCAAAAAATTTAATTTTTAAAAATGTTTCTTGATCTATCACCAAGAGTATTCAATCTCACTTCTAACGAGACATCAACAATTACCAGACGATCATTTTAAACCAAAATATGCCAGGAACAGTGATTTTCTCCCATATGTCCAAATAAGGTAATTTGAGCCCAGACGCCAAAAAATTTAAATATTTTGAATCTATCTTTTTCTATCACTAAGAAAATTCAATTCCGCTTCTAACGAGCTCTCAACCACTATCGGACTATCATTTTTAGTCAAGATATTGAATTTATTCGCATATTTGGCATTCTGGGCGCAATGTGGGCCGCCCCTCCCCACTTTTTAGGAGAGTCCCCCTACTTTTATAACTGTCCCGCCGGCCCTGTATATATATATATATATATATATATATATATATATATATATATATATATATATATATATATAAGTAATCCAACAAAAGATATGAGAGTCAACTAATATCTTATAATTACTGAAACATTCGGATAAAAACTGAAGCTCAATATACTGGATAGAGCATTAATATCATAATATCAAATGAAATAATAAAATAAGGTGCCAATCAAATTTTATTAGAATTCAAACTTCAAGCAAAGTATCTTAACGTCCTTAACTCATGAGTTTTCAAAGATAATTCTTCTCCTCAGAGGACCATTACCGCAGTGACATTACTGCATGTAATAAAATTACACTTTGAAATATATAAAAATATATACAAAAATACATAAAAGTATATAACATCAAATATATCAACCCCAAAACATACTTTTTTGTTAAATCTATACAATCAATCCAGGTCATACAATTTAAAAAACATATTAAGGAAAGATATCCAGGAGATTGACTGAAGATTGATCCAGGTAATGAGTGACAGTCCAAAAATGAAAAATTGAAAAAATTGAAAAAATTGAAAAAATTGAAAAAGTTATCGAGTCGTGAGATGCGTCCGCAATCGATGCAGTGAAAAATGCATCCAATGTTTATCTTAATTATTACAACGATAAATAAACCAAATCAAATCAAAAGTTCAGTAAACTCACTATGTGTAGAAATCATACTGTTCAAAATTTAGGGTTCCAATGATTTGATCGGAGCAGTACAAATCAAAATTTGCTGGTTAAATGGAAAATCCTTTAAATCCGATCTGAATAAAATTAAAATTGAATTGAGCCGACAAACACGGTCATCTCTTTCCCCGGGTCCAACAAAGATAATT
>OY744550.1:9480496-9492996 GCA_963556195.1 Sepiola atlantica | reverse complement strand
TAATAATAATAATAATAATAATAATAATAATAATAATAATAATAATAATAATAATAATAATAATAATAATAATGGTGAGGAATGGATGAGGAAGTGATCATGATAGATCAAGGAAGGTTGAATAACAATGGAGGTAGGGCACCAATCACACCTGAACTGGGAGAGTGCGAAAAGTACTGGAACATTAGAGGCTCGCAGAGAAGGCCAATGGTTGTTGTTAGAAAGAAGGTAATGGTAAACGGATGTTACGAATTATCGAATAGGGAAGAAATCGGGAGATACCGGTCACCTATACTCCAGAGAACACCAGTTCAATTTGTCAATAACAAATCACTGATAATAACGAATGCGAAAACTTTTAATAATAATAATAATAATAATAATAATAATAATAATAATAATAATAATAATAATAATAATAATAATAATAATAATAATAATAATACGATAAAAAAAACTAGAATATTCGTATTTACACGTGTTGAACAACCCCCCCCCCCCATCGTCCGGGTTTCTGAAGCCCCCATTAGAAGGAAGCAATACGAGATGGTTACTACCTTTTTTTTCTCCTGTTGAAACCCAAGGAAAAGAAAAAAAAGTAAGAGGTAACTCATTGCTTATAATATTTAAAACCGGTCAGATATTATTTTATATGCCCCAAAAATCTGACAAAAAAAAATCATTGTTACTTATGGAACTTTAAAAAAAATGTTAAAGTATAATCCAAAATATAAAGGCTTATATGTTTTATAATCCCGTGTAAATTTATCAGATAAAAACGGGAGGGGAATCTATTGTCTATCCCCTGGCTGTCAAAAATTAGCCTATAAAACTTATACTATGTAGTTAAGTAACATATACATATATGTGTGTATACATATGTATATGCACGTGTAAACATTTTTTTTCTTCTGTGTGGTAGTGCACAATATCACTCATTAAAATGAATGTGACAACCACTATCCCTGTGACAGGACCACAGGCAGAATAAGCCTGAGCCTGGTGTGGCCACACACACCAAAAATATGAATAATGCACAATAATATCAATACAAGCCGTGGGACTCATGAGAAAGACCTGAGTGTCATGATGGGCAGGTGCTCCCTCGTTAGCCAACATGGGGGACCCGGTCCGCATCCTGCGAATGTTGGCCCTTCTCATTTCAGAAACAAGACAACGGACAAGAACCAGGTAAGTAACCTCTCTGATTCCAGGTATGACAAGGACACAGACCAGAGACAAGAAAACCAGAGCAACAACAGCAAACTGAAAAGATATAGAAAAAATGGACCACGAAAGAGAACAGACTGGTGATGGAGTGCTATTATAAAAGCCGCTACCCTACAGAAAGAGGCTACCGAAAACGAATGAAACATCTCTGGGACATTGCTAGTGACTACCATACAACGGAACAAATGGTTAGCAGATCAAGCAAGACAGATCCTCAAGCGAGGATGGTTCTCGGAGATGGAACTGACGGAAATCAGACAGAAGGCTAATGGCGAAACGGAGCAAGAAACACCACCGAAGGAGAGACCACAGGAAGAGGACGGGCAAAACCTATACACTGAAACTGAAGAGATTGAAGACTACGGAATCACAAAACCATGGGAGATAGAAGACTGCGGAACCACAGAACCTGCTGAGATAGAACTCAACGAAAAAAGAAGCAAGTGAAGTGGAGAACATTAGACGATACATGTTAGAAAACAAAACAAAACTCCCATCTCTCAGGAATGAAGTAGCGAAGAAGTTACAAGCAGAAACAGAAAGAGTAAACAGACTCCTCACACACATCCCAACAGAAACTATTACAGACCTAAACAACCTGATATATGCAGGGGCAAAATCGGTAAGTATGAAACTAAGAAACGAAGAGAATGGACAAAAGAAAGGACCGACAAAACCTGGATGGGAAATCAGACTGGAAACCCAGATCACCAAACTTCGGAAATAAGCTAAAACCGTGAACAGAAGGAAGGAGGACATGAAACGATTAAGAAGCAAAAATCAGAAACGCAAGGAAAAACTAAATGAGAAAGATGAAGAAATAAAACAAAGGATAGCAGCAATAGAAGGAAGACTGAGACGATACAGGTACAAATCAGAACAGAGCAAACAGAACAGGACCTTTGAAAACAATGAAAGCCAGTTTTACAAAAACGTAAATGGAGAAAAAACAACGACAGAGCAACCGAACCCAACAGAAACAAAACAATTCTGGAGTAAGATATGGGAAGTACCAAAAAAGCACAACAAGAATGCCCAATGGTTGAAAAACATGAAAGATGAACTGCAGGAAATCGAAGCAGGAATACAAACAGAAATCAACAAAGAAACGATCAAGAAAACCCTAAGAAAAATGGCAAACTGGAGAGCACCAGGCCACGATGGAATACATGCATGCTGGTTTAAAAAATTCACGACCCTGCATGAAAGACTAGTGCAGAAACTGAGTGGATGTATCCGCAAAACAGACGTACCAGAATGGATGACGGAAGGAAGAACAACATTAATACAAAAAGACCCCAAAAAAGGAACGACCCCCAGCAACTACAGACCGATAACATGTCTACCAATAATGTGGAAAATCCTCACAGCACAACTGAGAGAACAAATCTACCAATCCCTGGACAAACGTGGACTGCTCCCCGAGGAACAAAAAGGATGCCGGAAAGGACAAAGAGGGGCACATGATCTACTATACATTGATCAAAAGACCCTGAAGGAGGTGAAGAGCAAACAAAAGCACATAACCATAGCATGGATTGACTACAAGAAAGCCTACGACAGAATCCCCCAAACATGGATAATTGAATGCTTAAAAATATACAAGATACCAGACAGTATAATTAATCTCATCCAGAAAGCAATGGAAACATGGAGACTAAACCTGACAGCCGGAGGACAATACCTGTTTGAGATAAAAATACAGAGAGGCATCTTTCAACGAGACTCTCTATCACCACTATTGTTTATAATAGCCATGATGCCACTCAACTACATACTCAGAAAGTGTGATGCCGGATACAGGTTTACGGATACAGAACAAAGAATAAACCACCTGATGTACATGGATGACGTTAAACTGTTTGCAAAAAACAAAAAAGAACTGGAAAAGCTGATAAACACAACCAGGATATTTAGCCAGGATATCGAAATGGAGTTTGGAATAGAAAAATGTGCACTACTAGAGATCAAAAGAGGAAAATTGGAGACGACAGAAGGTATTAAACTCCTTAACCAAGAGGAGATGAGGGCGCTAGGAGAACAAGAGAGTTATAAATACCTGGGAGTTCTGGAAGCAGACACAATCAAATATACAGAAATGAAAGAGAAGATTGGAAAAGAATATCTACGAAGAACAAGGAAACTCTTAGAAACTAAACTATATAGCAGAAACCTAGTAAAAGGGATAAACACATGGGCTGTATCACTTATAAGATACTCTGGACCATTCATAGGCTGGACCAAAGAAGAACTCAGGCACCTTGACCAAAGGACTAGAAAACTAATGACTATGCACAATGCAATGCACCCAAAAGACGATAGGACAGACTCTACATGAAAAGAAATGAAGGAGGTAGAGGACTGGTAAGTATAGAAGACTGTGTGGAAGACACCAAAAAAGAGCTGGAGAAATATGTAACCCAGAACACGGAAAGACTGATCACCACAGCGAGAGACACCAGCCCAACAAACAACTCCGGAAGCACTGAACCCAGAAACAAAAAGACAAGAAAGGAAAAGTGAGAAGAAAAACAACTACATGGACGCTTTATAAGACTCACAAGCGATGAAGCCAATGAAAACAGCTGGGCATGGCTAAGAAAAGGAAACCTGATCAGAGAAACGGAATCTCTGCTGACGGCCGCACAGAACAATGCGATTAGGACAAACTTTATTAAAGCAAAGATAGATAAAACCCAGGAAAACAGCAAATGCCGATTGTGTGGACAAATAGACGAAACGATGAATCATATAATAAGTGAATGCAGCAAGCTAGCACAAAAGGGAATACAAGAACAGACATGACAGCGTGGGGAAAGAAGTACACCGGGAAATGTGCAAACAACTGAATTTCGAATATGCAAAAAAACGGTACAAACACAAACCAGAAACTGTACTAGAAAACGAAAAACACAAAATCAGACACAAAAAGACCGGATATGATAATAATCAACAAGAAAGAAAAATCCTGCAAAATCGTGGACTTTGCCGTTCCAGTAGACCACAGAGTGAAGATCAAAGAGACGGAAAAAAGAAGCAAATATACTGAACTTGCCAGAGAATTGAAAGGAATATGGAACATGAAGAAAGTCAGTATAACACCAATAATCATAGGAGCACTAGGAACAGTCCCCAAAAACATGGAGAAAAGACTAGGAGAAATAGGAATCAAAGGGATAACTGAGACCATACAAAGGACAGTAATGATCAAAACAGCTACAATCCTGAGAAATGTCCTCGAATGCGGAAACTAACCCACATAAGCAACGAATGGAGAACAAACACATGGAAGCACAAGACAACCGAACCGGGGAAAATACAACCGCACGAGAGAGGCGCAAGCGTAGGCTGACACCACGAAAATGATGGACAGAGGGTCGAGGAGGGAAAGCGCAAACCAGACCTCCACTGGAAGAGCGCGGACAGCTCTGGGACCTTGGGGAGGCTTGTTGCCACTCGGGGCCCCGGAGGGGACCAATGGCCCTTGACAGCGGGACATCGTTGGTAGGTGGCTGTTGCGATACCGCAAGGTCATCAGCGGTGATGAACGAAAAGAGATGGAGCATACTGGAAGTCTGAGGAGACTTGTTGTCACTCAGACTCCAGGGAATACCACAGGTTGTCGGCAGTGGGCGATCACTGACGATGACCAGTGTGATAACTCCTAGTGAGTAAATAATAATAATAATAATAATAATAATAATAATAATAATAATAATAATAATAATAATAATAATAATAATAATAATGATGATGATGATGATAATAATAATAATAATAATAATAATAATAATAATAATAATAATAATAATAATAATAATAATAATAATAATAATAATAATAATAATGTACAAGATACACACCAGCAGTATTAATCTCATCAAGAAAGCAATGGAAACAATGAGATAAGAACTGACAGATGGAGGACAACACCTAGCAGAGATCAAAATACAAATAGGCATTTTCCAAGTAGACTCCCTATCATCACTACTGTTTGTCATAACCATGATGTCACTTAACTACTTACTCAGGAAATGTAATGCCTGCTACAAGTTCACAGGCATAGAACAAAGAATAAACGACCTCATGTTCATGGACGATCTGAAGCTATTCGCAAAATTTAATAAAGAACTGAAAAAACTGATAAATACTACCAGAATCTTCAGCCACGACACTCAAATGGAATTTGGAATAGAAAAGCATGCATTCCTAGAGATAAAGAGGGGAAAGATGGAGACGACTGAGGGCATGGAATAACCCAACCTAAAGCAGAAGAGGGCGCTGTAATTAGGTTCGCAATATGAGTAAACTTGCACTAACAAACAATAACTGATGTGTGTTTAATGTTTTATTAGAGCTCGCATTAAATAAATGGATTAAAATTACGAGTTTAATAACATATGTTTTTAAGGGAAATTGCTTCAGACAAGGCATGAAGCCACTTGATGTAAGGAACTAACAAGAACAAATATGATTATCGCAAAGACAGGAGATGCCTATTGACCGTAGTCTTGGAAAGACCAGATAATAGGTAGAATGAAAACAGTCAGCAGAAAGAGAGTTCCACAAGCCTGCAGTTTTTGGAAAGAAGCTACTGGAATAAGAAGTTGTATTACAATGAGGTATCATAACAGCGAATTGATGAAGATCACTAGACTAAAGAGTCAAACGAGCTGGAACAAAAGAAGCAGGGAATAGATGACATAATTCTGAAGAACACACGTCATAATAGTATTTATAGAAAAGACTGCGACTAGCAACATCACGACTGTGAGAGAGGGGTGCAGAAAAAAAGAAAGGGTAGGGGCAATCGAATTACAGATATGTTTCTGCACCTTATCAAGAACCCTCAACTGGAGCAGAGATTCGCCAGCCCAAATATGACAACAGTACTCCATACATGTTCTGATTGTGGATTTGTAGAGATAGCGAATAGCCTTAGGTGTGAGAAAGTGTTTGTAGCGATAGAGAGAACCGACTTTACGAGAAGCAGAAAGAGCAATGGATCTAATATATGAACTCCAAGAATAATTTGATGAGAGAGAAAGACCAAGGGGCTTCAGAGTCGATTTCTTCTCAAGAGCAGAGCCATCCATGAGAATGTCAGGAAGAAAAGGGACACGCCTATGATTGAAATAGACTTGCTGAGTCTTCACTGGATTAAATGAAAACAAGCAATTTCGTACCCCAATCCACAACTGAACCCAGGTCAACTTCTAGATCAGCTGCATATTTCGACTGATCCGAGGGAGATGGGCGAGAAGCAACACCAGAATAGAGAGTGATATCATCAGCATAGATGTTTGATTTTCTGAACAATATTCTCTGACAGATCATTTATATAGAGAAGAAACAGTGTTGGGCCTAGAATTGAGCCCTGAGGAACACCAGTATTGATACAAAAAGAGCAAAAAGAGACACTGTTCAAAGTTATTCGCAAGCTTCGGTCAGAAAGAAAATACCTAATAATGTCAAGAACCTCACCACCAATACCATAACCCTGAAGTTTGTGTAGGAGACCAGTAATTCATAATACAATATAACGCAACAACTAAAACAAACCCCCAACTCCAGTTGGTGCATAGTCATTAGAAACATTTTTCACAGTTTTTGTCCGCGGCGCAACGGTTATAGTTTTTAAGTGAAAAGTTGGCCGTTCGAATTCATTACTTTTATTTTATTGTTTACCCTTTTTGAGTCAAACCAATAATTAGAGTAATTTGCACATTCTTCATTGGAATAAAACGAATTTATTAAATAATCTTGTCCAGAAAATTACAACAACAAATCGATTAAATCCACTCAAATGAATTTAGGTTTCTTAGAAAAGAAGTCAGTCATTTAAATAAATTACTCCGTGAAATAAAAATCTTTAAAAAAAAAAAAATTATTTACAAAAAAAATTTAAGTATTAAATTAAATTACCTAGAATGCATTTCGGTTTCTTAGAAAACAAGTCAGCTATGAAATTGTATAACTTATTTACACGCGTTTCTTATTATTAACACATACTTTAACATATTCAATCTATTTAATGCTAATAATTATTTCGGCGTGCGAGTGAAGAAAAAATAAATATGTACTGCCTATAAAGGGATTGAAATCGCAGACTTCGAGATCGCTGTCTATCTAGATTATACGTCATTATTATCTCTTCATTTTTCTCGTTCGATTGATGGCATCACTAAAGCATGACGTCATCCACCGTGCACGTTCATTCCCATATGTATTTTAATGGATAATGTACACCTTTAATAACATCATCCATTAAATTGATGACGTAATTCTTTTGTTAATTCACTATTTAGAGCGTCATGAAGGGTCTCTTCCCGATACATTCAGTCTGTTTTAGTGGATGACGTCATCCCTTTGTAACATTATAAAAGATTTGCTCGTTTCCAACTTTACATTTTTTGGGGCCAAGATCAAAGTGTAGTATCTGTTACGATGGATACTGCACCCCATAGACCGGTATTGTCTTGGCCTTCGGGTCTTGATTTACGCCGGTCCTATTGGGTTTGTCCTGTGCAGTTCTAGGAGGTCGACCCTTCCAGATTTTGCCTTCCTACCCTTTGAGAAGGGGTTAGTGTATTGCTAATCGCTTGGGGCGCCACCACCGGGGAATGCCGACGGGGCTGCCCAGGCAATTTTTAAAGTTCATAAGTGCTCTTTCTCTAGGATGTTGACTTATCTAATCCCACTTTCCGACCTTGTGTCACATTTTACTCTGTGGGAGGTTGATAAATACCTACATTCAGTCGGTTTTAGTGGATGACGTCATCCCTTTGTAACATTATAAACGATTTGCTCGGCGTTTTCCAACTCTGTTTAAGTGGATGACATCATCTCTTTGTGACGCCAGCTAGTGTGCACGGAGAAGAAAAAACAGGCAAACTTACAGACACACAGTGTTTACTGTATATAGATAGATTTTTCGTCCATGAAACGTTAAACTTGTATCTCAATTTCTTTGGCATTTTTACTAGGAGAAAAGTGTTTTATCTGTTTTTATACGACACTTAATCTTTTCTGTACTCAGTCAGTGAAATAGAAATCCTTCTAAACTGTAGTAATTTTCATTAGCCCTTTATATAATAGACTAGCCAAAATATCCTCCCTACGGTCGTATATTTAAGCTAGGCTGCCGCGCCATTTCCTCCTGTAACTAAAGAGTTGCACAATCAATCGAGTGGGTTACATGAATTGTTTACGTGAGTTTAGTCTGTTCGTACAGTCCGTAATGACTAATACTGCAGGCCTCAAGTTCGCGGTTTCGATTCACAGTGTCGGCGTCAGGTTTCTTTATTACTTATTTATTTATGTAAAATAAGTTTTTACGTTTAGAAGAATTTCCGCTGACGGACAGACATCCAGGAAGACAGACCGATAAACAGGTAATGTCCTCGTAATATTATAAGTAGATTTTAAAAAAGAAGTGTTTTTTATATTGTATTGCGTATGCTCGTACATACAAGTAAGCGTTGATTGTGAGATTAATTAATAATTAAAATTACAAAACAATTGTAAATAAAAAAACGACTTGAAACTCTTCCTAATGTTTATAAATTTACAACTTAAAAACAAACTCGCAACTATTAATGGGATTCATATTTTAACATTTCGTAAGACCTCTTATCAAAACCGATTTTATTTTAAACTAGCGGAACCCGTCGCCCGGTGTTGCACGGGAGAAAGTACTACCTATTGCATGACGTCGAATAAAAAAAAGAAACGGCCTATTGTTTTTTCTCCTCCGTCTACCGTGTTGGCGAATGTTTTAAACTAAAAAAAAAAGTGGTAGAGTAGAATGGGATCGAACCCTAAAACAGGCGATCATGAAACCTGTAATCTTAACGACTGCGCAACGCTTTCGGGTTAAAAATAGATGAGAATATAGACTAATTAATGTAAGCTTGATTAATTAATACCAGACAAATAATAAATAAGAACCGTGTTTTGTGAAAATTAAACTGTGTTTATTAGTTCCCGGTGTCGATGAGTGTAGTCACAGTACATAATTGTTAGGGAGAAAAGTTTTTGCTACCACCTATATGGAGTTGGTTTGTAGGCGAGCCGTAGATGCTGGGCCAAATGTAATATTTAGTGTTAGCTGGAAAAAAACAACAATTTTACTAAAACACGCTCGAGTAAATAAGTGTGATATAGAGTTGAGTTTAGTAGCCTGTGATGCATGTGGTTATTTTCCTATTCTCCGAGAAGGTACAGGGGAAAAAACGTCTCTACTTTATATAGAACATAACATAGATGTTTTATTGAATCAGATATTAAAAGATCTAAATATTTTTCTTACAAAAAATTAATCAAGTGAAAACAAAACGCAACAGAACGTGCGTCGTCGTATGTTATCGTAGTGACGAGTTACTGGATGCTGGACCAAAGGAAATATATGTTTATTTCTTATATAGTGTAAGAAAAGGCTCCCAGCAGTTTGATGCCACATTTTTAACGGACTTTTTTTTTTTAAATGTTTTAGCGGAAATATTTGTAGCTCTTCTCATTTGCTGAAAATATACATTCTTTTCTATTTTATTTTATTTTATTTGAAATCCAAAAACGATTTATGTACAAAATATGCAACTCTTTTTTTGTTGCTAATTATTCTTAGTGATTGCACAAAAGGGACACAATGAGGAAATAGTAATAGAAAGTACAAAGACTCACACCCAACGTCGAGTAGAATTAGAATTAGTTGCAACTACTATATACGTTTTTGTAAGATTTTTAGTATCACAAAATCAGCAAGAGGGGAAACAAGAATGAAAATAAAAGCTTATTCACCTTTAAGCAAAGAGCAAAGTGTAATATCTGTTCTGACACTACACTCCATCGTTGCTATCCTCGGTAAGTGAGG
The DNA here is from genome assembly GCA_963556195.1 of Sepiola atlantica. Classification (NCBI taxonomy): domain Eukaryota; kingdom Metazoa; phylum Mollusca; class Cephalopoda; order Sepiida; family Sepiolidae; genus Sepiola; species Sepiola atlantica. The sequence continues at coordinate 9,482,894 of OY744550.1, read as the reverse complement.
GAAAAACCTTTCTAGACTGGGGCAATTTACATTTTTGCCATAACCCAGAGTGCTCCTTTTGGGGAGCTGTGTGTTCACCACATTACAAACGGACGTTGTTTTTACACTATGTTTGCGTGAGGAGGCAGCTAAGTAACGATTCATTGGTTTTTTGTCGAAGAGCAATGTGTAGTGTCTGTTCTGATATTAAAATTCATATTTTCTGTCCACGATCACTGAAGTAGAAATACTTCTAGACTGAGGCAGTTTTTAAGTTTTGTCCCAATCCAGAGTGCCCCTTTTTAGCGAGCTAGATTTTCCCCATGTTAAAACCTTGTTTTGAACTCTGTCCCTGTAGTAAATAGAGACTAATATTCAACGCCGAGTGGGTACCGCTATATATATATATATATATATATATATATATATATATATATATATATATATATATATATATATATGTGTGTGTGTGTGTGTGTGTGTGCGTGCGCGTGCGCGCGTGTGTGTATATAGGAGTATTGATTTACTCCTCTCCGGGAGTTAGGCACAAGGCCAGTTTTTATCTTACTCCCACAAGTAAGATGTGACCCAAGGTCGGGTCGGGGAAGTGGGGGTTTAAAAATTGTCTAAGCAGCCCCGTCGGCATTCCCCGGTAGGGGCGCCTCAGGCAGTAAGCAATAAACTTACTCCTCCCCAAAGAGGGGAGGCAAAGCCTGCGAAGGTGGACCTCCCAGAACTGCACAGGACAGACCCATAGACCGGCGTAAATCAAGACCCGAAGGCCAAGACAACACCAGTCTATGGGGTGCAGTATCAATCGGAACATATACTACACTTTGATCCTAGCCAAAAGGCCAAGAGGAGTATTTATTTACTCCTCTCCAGGAGTTAGGCACAAGGCCAGTTTTAGCTTACTCCCACAAGTAAGATGTGACCCAAGGTCGGGTCGGAAAAGTCGGGTTTAAAAATTGCCTGGGCAGCCCCGTCGGCATTCCCGGTAGGGGCGCCTCAGGCAGTAAGCAATAAACTTACTTTTCCACAAAGAGAGAAGGCGAAGCCTGGGAGGGTGGACCTCCTAGAACTGCACAGGACAGACCCATAGACCGGCGTAAATCAAGCCCCGAAGGCCAAGACAATACCAGTCTATGTGGTGCAATATCCATCGGAACAGATACTACACTTTGATCTTAGCCAAAGAAGAGTAATCAGTCAACAAAAAATCATAAGCGCACAAGTTGAAAAAGAATGTGAATAAAAACTGAGAATTAAGAAACATATATATATATATATATATATATATATATATATATATATATATATATATATATATATATAAATATATATATATATATATATACGTGGGGGGGGGTGCGTGCGTGATTTTTGTTCTATCTTGCATATCGCTCGTTTTTATGAACTATTTGTTACGACAGGATATACAATCAGACGGTTTCCTGGTCCGCCTTTCAGATGCGAGAAAATGTCTGCAAGCCGTCGAAAATCTGTAGCTGAAAGCCCGTCGAGGGTTCGTTCGAGTAGATGATGGGCGGTACGTGTTTAAAGATACCTTAGTATTAGAGTCCGGCCAATTCGCCGAGCAAACAAAAGCAACAAAAAAAAACAACAAAAACAACAAAAGACAAAATATTGCAACAACAACAACAATAATAACGCCAACCGATATCTCTTGCGTTCCGGTGTTTTTGGTAAACATAGATATTTTAACAGTGAGAGAAAGAGTGGCTATTTTAGCTTCTTTGGTGTTATTTTCCACTGTTTGCCTCCCATGGCTATAGTCCGTAAATTGCTTGCAGATAGATTACGCGTTCTGTTGTCATGGGAACACCGATCAAATAGTGTAATCCTACACAGTTTAGTAGTACAATTTCTGTTACATGACTATCCCAATTAGCATGATGCGCTTGCAACTCTATATTTATTCGCCATCATCTTTTCACCAGATTCTTTTATTATTTATTCTTTTCCGTCTTTTCTCTTTCGCTTTATGTCTATTTTCGATCCCTTTCTATATTCCTTTTGGTGTTGTTTTCCCCACTTTCTTTCTAACACCTCTCTATATCTCGTTCTTTCTTTCTTTCATTCTTTCTTTTTTTTTCTTTCTATTTCTTTCTTCTATCTATTTCTTTCATTATTTTGTCCCTTTATTTTTGTCATTTGAAACTAAATATTTTTCTTCTTCTTCTTTTCGGTGATTTTTTACTTCGTTTCTTTGGTGCTTCTTCCTTAATGCATCTTCTTCACTTTTTTTCTTTTTCTTTATCTTTTTCTTTTTCTTTTTCTTCTTCGTATTCTATTTATTCTTCATTTTCTTCTTCTTTTTTCTTTTTCATTTTCTTCTTCTTTTTTTCCTTCTTTTTCTTCTTCTTACACTCATCTTCATCTATCCCTTTCTCTTTGT
>OY744550.1:9467996-9475496 GCA_963556195.1 Sepiola atlantica | reverse complement strand
GATCTTAACCGTAGATCATATTATATAGGAACGTAAAGTCAGAGTTTCTTAATTGAATTATCGTTTAATAATAATCCATCGTGATAATATAAAGCTCATATATATATATATATATATATATATATATGTGTGTGTGTGTGTGTTTATTTATTTATTTACACTTTACAAGTCATACATTACTGAAACGTAAGGGCTATTGTAATTAGAGGTCAGATTTATGTGAGGCATCCTAAGTGAAGATTTATGTAGCAAAAACGTGTGTTCACATTACATTTACATTTCTGCATCCTGTGTACAGTTGGTGGGAGGGAATTTCAAATGCAAACGGTCCGAGGAAATAAACTATTAGAATATAAAGTTCCGAAGAGAAGAAGTAGGAATGTTAGGGTTAGTCGTGTTTCTCAAGGTATTCAAGTTGAGTGGGTGGAAGTCCAGGAGGTTCATTAGAGTACATTCTGTGGGATTACTTGTATTACAAGCACGGTCACACAACATTGCAGCGATAAGACAGGGGTTCGAGCTCGGTAGACAGTACGGGGCCTATTGGAATGGGTGTCTATACTTAAGTATTTTCTTTTAATTAATGATAATTCCGACATAAATGAAATATATGAAAAAAAAAAAAATTATTTTTTACACGAGAAAAACAAAACATTTCATCTCGGCATAACATGCGGAGCGTCCTGATTTCTTGAGTTAAAATATTTACATATATGTAGAAATAAGTCAGAACGTGTAAGAGACCCTTCTCTGGAATCCATTATACGGCAAAAGATAGGCTGGAAGACCTCATCACACTCCATCGAACTACTTTTAGACGACTGTGGATGCAATCTGCAGAACCTACCGACAGCGATGTCTGAAAGAGATAGGGTTACGTTTTCGCTTACCGGTGCGTACATAAATCATTATACACACGTGTTCTTGCTTATCTGTGGATACAACACCACTCGGACGCCGATGTTTATAAAAAATGTGTATTTAAAAGAGAAGAACAGTCACAAACACACCAGAGAAACAGGTTACTTTCCTAAGGTTGAGAGAGAGAGAGAGAGAGAGAGAGAGAGAGAGAGAGAGAGAATAACAGACAGATAGATGGACGAATAGCTCGTCTCGCAACACATTTTCTGTTTGAAGTCTTACTAGGTAAAAGACAGAAAGTCTCCGGCTTGGACTCACGTCGTTTCGGTGACTTCCGTTCTAGAGGTCACCTCTGACTCTTTAGGTGTCACTGAAACTGTTCATTATGTTGGTTTGAGAGCACGAGTTACGGGAATTCCAGACCACATTGTTTGATTCGTCTATTTCTGCAATTTAATTTCTTACGCCAAAATACGACAACCGAAGAGGATAATTTTGAGAAAGAAAAATTAGAATATTTTATAGTTTCGGTGACTCCCGTTCTAGGTGTCACCTCTTACTCTTAAGGTGTCACTTAAACTGTTCATTAAAACATCGGCCCTTGTTGGTTGGAGAGAACGAGTTACGGGAATTCCCGACCTGATTGATTGATTCGTCGATTTCTGCCTATTAATTTCCAACGCCAAGATAAGACAACCGAAGAGGATAATTTTGAGAAGAAAAAATTAGAATATTTCATATTTACGGAAAGTAATATATTGGCGTAAAATTAATTCCCAGAACTGAACTGTTTTGCACCACTTTCATGCTCCCCTACGAAAATTAAAATCAACATATAATACTAAACCTTATGTCAATAATCCTTATTTAAATTTTGATAAAAATCCATTACATGATTTTCTTTCTGGAAAATGTCTAAAATTTTAAGTTTCAGCTGAAGGGGTCTTTAAAAAAAAATTAAAATTCAGATAAACTAGTGTCTAATAACTGGAATAAATTTAACGCAAATCTGAAATATTATAATTTTCACATAGGAAGTTGTGTCTATAATGTACCTACTAAAACTCCTTTAAAATACTTTACAGAAACTAAAATTAGGAAAATATTTATACATTGATGTTTAATACGTGTTGTTAACATTACACCCCTATTTAACCTTTTTTAATAAAAAATAAATTAAACTAAATACAGCCAACATTAAAAAAATAACGCTTAGAGGTTGTGTTCAAAAATTCATGATGATCGGTGTATTAGTTTAGGAGTGCATCCTATACATACAATTATATGAACATATAAGAATACACAATGTATCCAGTACATTTGCTTTGTCACCTGAAGATGATTCAACGAAGAATCGAAAGTGCTAGTAATACATATAGAACATTCATTAATTTATTTCGATTTTGACACAAAAATGATTACGTTGGAACATATATATTTGATTGAGCATTAATCATTCTTCAATATTATCATTTGTTCTGTTTATATTCTCTCGTATCAAACGGCGTTTTCTATCATACTGCATTGTCACTGCCTTCAAATTTAAACTTCGTATACAATACGCATAGTGCTTTAAGCAAACTACAATACCCATCATACTTAGGAGATGTATATAAATACACTTTAAGCGTATGAGACAGTCGAGTAATATGTAACGACACTGGCTGTTCAGCTTATAATCCTAACCCTAAACTCTAACCCTAATCCTATCCATAACTCTTCACCCTTACCCTAACGCTAATGCTAACGCTAACGCTAACGCGAACCCTACCCCTAAACCCTAAACCCTGAACACTAACCCCAACCCTTACCCTCACCCTACCCTACCCCTAAAGCTTACCCTAACCCTAACCTTTACCCTTACCCTAACCCTAACCCTAACCCTACCCTACCCCTAACGCTTACCCTAACCCTAACCTTTACCCTAACCCTAACCCTAACCCTTACTCTAACCCCAACACTAACCCTTAACGCTAACTCTAGTCCTATCCCGAACTCTTCACCCTTACCCTTACCCTAACCCTAACCCTAACCCTACCCTAACCCTAACCCTAACCCTAACCCTAACCCTAACCCTAACGCTAACCCTAGCCCTAGCCCTAGCCCTAGCCCTAACCCTTAAACCTAAACCCTAAACCCTAAACCCTAACCCGACCCTAACCCTTACCCTTACCCTTACTCCAACTCTTACCCTAACCCTAACGCTAACCCTAACCCTAACCCTTAAACTTAACCCCCAAACCCTAACACTAACCTAAACCCTAACCCTTACCCTTACCCTAACCCTACCCCTAACCCTAACCTAAACCCTAACCCTTACCCTTACCCTTACCCTAACCCTTAACCCTAACCCTAACCCTAACCCTAACCCTAACCCTAACCCTTAACCCTAATCCTATCCCTAAATCTTCACCCTTACCCTTACCCTAACCCTAACCCTTAGACCGAAACCATAAACCCTAAGCATAAGCCTAACTCTAACCCTAACCCTAAACCTTACCCTTAATCCTGATCCTATCCTTAACTCTTCACCCTTATCCTTACCCTAACCCGAACCCTAACCCTAACGCTAATCCTAATCCTAATCCTAACCCTTAAACCTAAACCCTAAACCCTAAACCCTAACCCTACCCCTAACCCTTACCCTTACTCTAACCCTAACGCTAACCCTTACCCTAACCCTTAACCCTAACCCTAATCCTATCTCTAACTCTTAACCCTTAACCATACCATTACCTTAACCCTAACCCTAACCCTAACCCTAACCTAAACCTTAACCCTAACCCTAACCCTTACCCTAACCCTAACCTAAACCTTAACCTTAACCCTAACCCTAACCCTTAACCCTAACCCTACCCCTAAATCTTCACCCTTACCCTTACCCTAATCCTAACCCTTAGACCTAAACCATAAACCCTAAGCATAAGCCTAACCCTAACCCTAACCCTAACCCTTACCCTTACCCTTACCCTAACTCTAATCCTAACCCTAACCCTTACCCTAACCCTTACCCTTAATCCTAATCCTATCCTTAACTCTTCACCCTTATCTTTACCCTAACCCGAACCCTAACCCTAACCTTAAAGCTAACCCTAACCCTTAAACCTTAACCCTAAACCCTAAACCCTAAGCCTAACCCTAACCCTTACCCTTATCCTTACCCTATCTCTAACGCTTACCCTTACCCTAACCCTTAACCCTAACCCTAATCCTATCTCTAACTCGTAACCTTTAACCTTAACATTACCTTAACCCTAACCTTTAAACCTAAACCCTAAACCCTAAGCCTAACCCTAATCCTATCTCTAACTCTTAACCCTTAACCTTACCATTACCTTAGCCTTAACCCTAACGACACTTGTTGTTCAGCTAGTAAACGATTAAATAATTTATAAGGTAAATAACAATAAATATAAAGAAAGGAGAAACCGACAAAAAGAATAGAAGACATGGAAAGTGTGTGTGAGTAAAATACAACTGAGTTTAATTAATTTCTAATTAGGTTGACGTAACAAAACATGTTATGGCGACATATATTTAAAAAAAACCTACTGAATTAGAGGATGAAATAATCTCTACACTTAAAAAAACAAAAAAGAAAAAAAACACTTCTTTTGGAACTGCACCGGTTTGTTCTTTTGGCGTGTTACTCACGACGCGTTTTCGTCTGCTTTTTGACATTTTCTTATTTTCTCCAATTTTCATGATTCGACGAAGAATACAAAGTGCTAGTGATACTTCTGTAACATTCATTAATCCTTTTCATTTTGATGCGAAAATGATTATTAGGAAAATATTTTGAAAAAAAAAAACTGTTTTACATATGTATCACAGACGTTTTCGATTCTTCGTCGCATCATAATCAGGTGAAAAAAAGCAAATGAACAAAATAAAAAGCGTGAGCAAAAAAAAAAAGAAAAGAATTTCACAAGATTGCTCAGAAACGGACACGTGATATTATTTAGACGTCAAGAGAATGTTCTCACACTGTTCCAGGAAAGACGTAAACAATTTAAATTTTGCGACCACAGAATTAGCGTCACAGAGTAAAATTGAATTACGTTAAGTATTTTAAAATGTTGTTACTGGTTTCATACGTAATGTTATTTAATTGTAGGTTGTTTAGTTTTAATGAAGATAGCTTCGAGTTATTTAATTTTGTTTTATTAGTTTCGAAATGTATTTCTAAAATCAGAAAACCCAGTTATGTGTTGTTAGATGTTGGTAAATTGAGTTATAATTTTAAAAGGGCATGGTGAGGCGGCGGGATGAGGTGAAAATTTATTATAACACTAAAAAGATCATTAAAAATCGAAAGAATATAAAAAGGTATAATTCAGCTGAACAATTCTGTTATTTTTAGCAATGATTGCTTAAATAAAAAAACATGCTACCTAAATACACACACAATATATATATATATATATATATATATATATATATATATATATGTATATGTGTGTGTATATATACATACATCTAACAGCACACTTGTTTATTATGTAAGAGTGAAAAAAAAAATAGATAGTTGTAAGACGTCTTTACTATTGTTTATTTTTGTTCTTTTTAGTTTCTAATCAATCCAGCTCTCTGCATTGCCTTCAGCCTTCTTAATACTTATATATATATATATATATATATATATATATATATATATATATATATATATATATATATATATATATATATATATATAGTAAGTTATGAAAATATATTCATGACAATTTAGCTACATAGAGGCTCCCGCGTTTAATCCCCGGAGGTAAATCTTCAGGCTAAAATGCATTTTAGCCTGAAGATTCCCCTCCGAGGATGAAACGCGGGAGTCTTTGTATAGATTAATTGCCATAAATATATGTTCATAACTTACTACCTAGCTCTACTTACGTATCAAGCACAGTTGAAGTAAATACTGAAAATTGATACATAAAAAATTATATTTCCTTTTAAAATTGTATGTGGATACAAAAAATAGCAATATATATATATATATATATATATATATATATATATATATAGCTTGAAAAGTCACACATTGAAAACATTGCTGAAATGCCAATAATAAGGAGAATATTTTTTTAAAAATATTTTGAAAACCTGGACAACGCAAATTATTTATGTTTTTTAAAATAAATTATTTATTTACTTTAAACACATTTTTTTTAAACTTGAGTACTTTCGGTGATAAACACCCTTGACAGAAATATAAGCATTTTCCCCCCTCTTTTTTAATATAATCCTACTTGACTGAGACATATCTATCGCAGTCAAGTTGAAATTCGTCTTGATGTTATGTTGATCTCTCTCTCTCTCTCTCTCTCTCTCTCTCTCTCTCTCTCTATATATATATATATATATATATATATATATATATATATATATATATATATATAAAATATTTTAGAGCTAATATATGTATATACTTGCATATATATGTATATACTTGCACAAATGTGCTCCCTCCGGTTGCATATTTTTGCTAGCCTGATAGAATATCATGTTCAAAAAACATATTCTAGACTGACACCCCCAAATGAGCAGGTAATGACTAACGCCACTCTCCAAAAAAGTAGCAGTTAATGCTTTGGGGGGTGATATCATCATAACAGAACAGATACTACACTACCCCCACCTTTAATGGAAAAGAGAATCATGGAAGGATGGTATTGCCAGGAACGAACCTATGCTATGCTGTCTCCTTATAAAACGAGGTAACACCTGGGAGGATCGCTTCTATAAATGGAAAAGGTAATGCTTGTAAGTATGGTATCATGGAAACAGATACTACGCTACCATCGTCAGAAAAAGAAGGTAGTCCAGTGGAAGATTGTCTCATTGCAACAGAACATATGTTACATAACGCTAATTAAGATGTAATACCTGAGATGATTACCACACACCCTTAAAATGGAAGCGGTAATACATGGGAGGATGGTCTTATGATAACAGAACCGATACTACACTACCCACCCCTATTAAAATATAATACAATAATAGATTAAATCATTTTTGTTTTATTCATTTAAAAATTCATAGCCATTAAAAATATTATATTAATGGTTCCTTGCCTTTGGCTAAGATAAAAGTGTAGTATCTGTTCTCAATATCTCTTCTCGGCATCTCAGCAACTTCAGACGTTTTACTATCGATGAAAAATATGGCGTGCTATCAGGACCCGTGCCCGGGCGTTTCCCGAGGTCAATATAAAATACTTATTTCAATTAAAAGAAAATCAATAGTAGAGTATAAAAATCAGAAGAAAAAAAAACAATTTCACTGTAAGTAATTTAGGTGATTGAAATAGGATTGTACATCGACTCGTGTCCCGGCGTTGTTGTGTTGGTGTTCAGGATAAAAAATTATATGTCAAGACGTTTTTCTATATCATTTAATAGAAGCAAAATAATTTGGTGCGTTTAAGTTGCCCATTTTCTGCTTTCGAGAGCCAGGATTCTGTTTCCACGTGTTTGCTCCTTGGAAAGAACCGGACTTGAAAGGGAAAAATGAGAGCCTGAAAATGAAATAGAATGGAACATTAAGATTGCTATGTACAAAAGTTTAGTAACCTCGATCAGTCGGACTTACGAAAGAAAAAAAAAATCATTTTGGTATAATTGTAGATTAACATCATCTGCTAAC
>OY744550.1:9460496-9462996 GCA_963556195.1 Sepiola atlantica | reverse complement strand
ATATATATATATATATATATATATATATATATATATATATATATATATATATATATAGAGAGAGAGAGAGAGAGAGAGAGAGAGAGAGAGAGAGAGATGGTAGCTGTTCTTACTCGGTGTTGCCGGGGTTGATACTGAGTGAAAGGTCTACAGAAAATGATATAATAAAAGTTTCCCCCTCTTACTTTCTCTCTTCCCACTCTTTATCTCTTCTTTTTTTTCTCTCTCTCTCTCTCTCTCTCTTCCCCTCTTTCTCTCTATCTCTCTCTTCCCCCCTCTCTATTACTTCCCCCTCTCTTTCTCTCTTTCTCTCTCTCTCTATATATATATATCTATCTCTCTCTTCCCCCTCTCTCTCTCTCTTATTCTATCTCTATCTCTCCCCCTCTCTCTCTTTCTGTACCTACTGGTGTTGCCTGAAGTGTTTTTACTTTAATTTTTTTGTTAATCAAAAAAATAAATAAACAAAGGCGATTCATTTTCTCAAATATCATTTTTCTGTTTTTAAAGTTTATTATTAGAGTATCGTTTGGTTATTAAATCATTGGCTGGACCAGTTTTTTAAACTGTAATTGCTTGAGGATTTGCTAAGCATTTTAAAGCTACCAAAACAGTGTTGCCAAGATCAGCGATTGAAACCGGAACCTTGATCTTCAGTCTGATGCTCTGAGAACCGAGCAATCTAGATTTTTTCCTAGTTGGATGAAATATTTTATGAAAAGAATGGAATCGAATTTTTTTAAATAAATGGAATTCACATTTCAGTTATAAATGAAATAAGGTAAAACGCTGGCGGTCATGGCGCCTCTTATATTATTGTAGCGTCGTTTACTATTTGACTTTTATGAAATGTTATTATATATAAAACGGTGCATTCATTTATTATGTGTTTCATTTTACTAGTTTATTTCGTAAAAGAATTTACTGAATTTTATTATTTTCTTTTTCTATGTAATTCATAATTTACTGAATCAAAAATAGACTGAAATCATGTATTCTCCGGCGGCTATGTTCGCTAGCAGACCGCCATGTTTTTTTAAAGCAAAGACAATGAAAATATGTTGAAGATGAGATTAAATATTAGGTTATAAGAAAAAAATGTATTTAAAGAGAATTACAAAAATAATGGGATTTCTAAATATTAATGAAATGAAATTAAACAATTTATTAGTCTATCTTAACGGTGAGAAAAAAAAAATGAAAGAATATAATAAGTGTAGGTGCACTCACACATACACCGCAAATGGAGAGTTTGTATGCATACTAGACATCATCCTTCAATGTCTTCGGTCACTCTGAACAGGGATTGGTCAGATGCTCTCTTTCATCCATTCATTTCGTTTGAATCTTCTATTGTTGGCATGGTTTTCCCGATATCTTTCTAGTTAGAATTATTTCCAGAAAAGGCATCGGGTACTTATAGGAGGAACCACGTGAAGGTTGTCAACATCTGAAATGAAAATGTTTCTGTGGAACAGACTGGATTCGAACTTGGTATACCGTCAGAACCTGACATGAGGATACTTCGCTCTACAAGTAAATCCTAATCGAATATTCAAAATAACATAGTATTCGAAGCCCAAATAAGATCCCCTTTCAACATGGCTTCACATTGGCCCATATAAGGTATGAAACACCTTCTCATAGTGATGTTAACTCTAGTAAACGCATTAAGCTATTACTCGACCAGACCAGATGAATTCTTCTCCTGGATTCCGGCAAAACCAGGTAAAGACGACAAAAAGGATAAACTATACCAGAGTTATATCGTCAATTGGGGAGAAGGATAGTAATATGCTCAACTAATTTACTAACCCAAGCTTTGAAAGGTAAAGAAAGAATTGTAAACGAACACTCGGATATCTATATATCTCATGAAAAATCTAGTGTTAGCCCCAGGAAGGGGCTCATTGATATATGAGAAATTACTGAAGTAAACAAAAAAGGGGGAACAATTACATAGTAAAGGCTTTCAAAAGAAAGTGAATTTTGTAATTCTACTGAATTTTTAAAAAATCGATAATGAATGAAATAAAAACATGATAAATATATATATATATATTTTTTTTTTTTTACATATTTAACCCCAAACAAGGCAGGCTGTCACTGTAGAATTAGGGTGTAGGTTTTGGGTGTCATCCTAAGTTGGGAGCTGTGTAGCGAAATGTCTGTTTACATTAGTTTTAAACCTCTGCATGTTGATACAGTCGGGGAAACATAGAGCAGGGAGGGGGTCCCAGAGGCTAGCAGCACGGCGAAAAAAAGCTATTAGAGTAGAAGGCTCTCCGACATCTGGGGACCTCTACAGTGAATAGATGGGATTTAGCTGATTGACGAGTTGGTCTGAGTGTATTTACGTCGAGGGGGCAACAGAGCAGCCAGTTCATCGGAGCAAAAACCATTAAAGTATTTGTAAAACAAGCACAAGGATGCAACATTCCGGCGATGGGACAGGGTCTGGAGCTTGGTGGATAGTGAAGGACCTATTAAGTTGGCAACT
>OY744550.1:9435496-9455496 GCA_963556195.1 Sepiola atlantica | reverse complement strand
TATACACATTGATATCAAAGGTTCGATCCTTGTCCAAGTTAGCCATGCAGATGACGGCTGATAGCAAGAAACACGTGTCCATAGATTACTGTTTATAATTTTATACGCCCATAAATAGTAATAAATGCACATGTGTTTCTTGCGCTATATATATATATATATATATATATATATATACTATGAATATTTTATTAAATATTAATGTGTTTATTACCTACAGACGATATCGTTTCGGGTTTTTTGCCCTCATCAGTGCAGGAGTAGTTGTTGTAAGCAGCTTCATGCGATCGAACGCAGTTCATAAATTCAAGCTAGAACAAGCCGCGCGTGCGTGGTCCCCCTCTGTATGTGACTCGATGTGACGAGTTTAAAATGCAATGAATTTGGGCAATTTGAGGCATTTTTAACTCCATTTGACCCCCTAGGGGCGCGAACCAGATTTTTTCTGAGATCAACGATGCTCATTTTATATCCAGAACAATTGTTTCTAAATTTTTGGCCAAGCTTCAGAAACATTGAATGGATGGATCAAACGTTATGGGAGAAAAGGGTCATTTTTTGCCATTTTGGGAGCTTTTGACCCCGGAGGCGGGGGGAGGGGGAACACATTTTCTCCAAGGTCAGCGATACTTATTTTCTATTAGGAACAATTGCCTCCACATTTTGGCTAAGTTTCAGAGCAATGGAATGGATGGATAAAAAGTTATGGGGCAAAAAAATGTCATTTTTTGCCATTTCGGCGCCTTTTGACCCCCTGGGGGGCTAACCAGATTTTTTTTTAAAAATCGGAGAATGTTACTTTCTAACCTGACCAAAGTTACAACTTCATGCAAAATTTCAGAGAAATTCAATGGATGGTTGCGGAGAAAAATCCGGACGGACGGACATGCCTCAAAACATAAGTCCCCCGATTTTATAAATCGGGAGACCAATTACAAGACAAACGCTCGGGACTACACGGCTACCGACAACCAGCACAGACAGTGAATAAAATTGAGATACACTTATTTGGGGAGGCAAGGTAAAGAGTTATTATTGTAACCAGTGTTAAACGCTCCCGCAAATGACAACAAACTTATCTTAACTTGACTGTGCCTTACTTCAATACTATTAGATCTTTAAAGGGTGTTTTTAACTGTAAATATGTTATTGGATATTAAAGTGCTTATTACCTACATACGATATCGTTTTTGTCGTTTTGCCCTCATGTGTGTAGGTACAGAATTTTGATAGCCTATCAAATCATATTGGGTGAACTGCCCATTATTATCGATGGTTAACGAGGAAAAGAGAATCACGAGACAGGTAACAAAGAATACTTTCATTTTGCCTCTTTCAAGGACATTTTTAAACACAATTAGTAAGAGAAAAGAGGACTGAAACAAAACAACCATTATATCTATTAGCCGACCCTTTGCAAGGCAGCCGTAGACAAGTAGGAAGATTATAGATTAAAATGACCATAAATAAGTATCGAGGGTTAATATATATATTGTTGCATATGGCAGAACTAGTCCTAGAAATTAGTTATATTTTATTTGCCAGTGGACGAGCAGAGAAAAACACATTTCATCATTCCTATTTTCGAGAGACGGTTCTGAAAGAGACATATGTCATCATTTTTGTTTTGGGACCGGCAGCCTGCCGGGTAGGTGGGTGAGGTGGGAGGCTCACACCCGCTTTGCGATTTCGTAAAAGCTAAATTTAGCCCATCAGGGGAGAAGGGAGATCGCCCTACCCGAACCCATTAGCTTCGGACTGGAAGTGGAAGCTGAGACAGGGCAGTTCGTCGCTGATCGTCGTTGTTACTGGACGTCGTTATTGCCTGTGCTCATGAGAGCGAAAAAGAAGAAGAAAAGAAAGAACCTGATTTTCTGCTGAAGGGAATCCATCGGACCCAAGGCTGACGAAGCCGTGACTGATAAGGAAGAAGCGAACGCCTGCTTCGACCCACCGTATATTCGAGGACGCTGTGAAACGACATATTCGCCGCATAGCGCTAATCCAAGCCCTCAAAGAACTCATTCGTTTCCTTATGCCAGACTTGAATCGACCTCATCTTTCCCTTCACCCAACATTGTTCGTTGTTTCGTGGACTGTCATCTTTCTGTATTACCGACGTCGTGTAAGTTAAACTGTTTACCTCTCTCTGTTGTTATTTCATGATTGAATGTCATTTCTTTGCTCGTCAATAGATACGTTAAATACCCCCCCCCTTTTACTGCTAGTATTTTGTTTTTATGTTATCTAGTTTTATACCTATATCCTCTTTTCGTTATCCTGTAAATAAACATTGTTTGTATACCTTACCTGGGCGTTTGTGTTGTTCTCTTGCCGAGCTTCGGCCCCTCTCTCTATCTGGTCTGAAATTGGAGAATTTCCCCTTCCCACGCACGGTTCACTTGTAACATTGCCCCGGGAAGAAAACGAGCCGTTCCCGGACAAAACTTTTTTTACTTTTTTTTTATAATTTGTTGCGCAATCCCCTCTTGTGATCCCGACTCGGGGGCGGCCGTAACAAAATTGGGGGCTCGTCCGGGATTATATTTTCTCCAAGTTCAATTAGGACTCCTTGGAGAGACGGAGCAGGTGCGAGGCAACGAGACACATAAATCCAAGATGTCGATAGTAGAGGCCTTTCTAAATTCTCCCACGTTCGAGGACCTCAAGAGATTAAAAAAAGACAATATAATTGAGGTAGGGATAGCATTAGAGTTAGATACGAGACGGTCGATGAGGAAGTCCCAATTAGTGAGAGTTGTTGCGGAGCACATGGTCGACAATGAGATCTTCGACGAAGGTGTGCTGGACGACCTTGTGTCAGACTCGCCCGGACTCTCAATGGCCCAAATGGAGCTGGAAAAGCCTAAGATTGAAGCCAGCTCGCGCGAAAAGATCGCTAAGATGGAGCAGGAAACCAGACTCCGAGAATTGGAGGATGGAAGAACACTGCGCGACGAGAGGCGAAACGACTTCGACCTTGCTAAACAGGTTAGACTCGTGCCAGCATTCTACGAAGCTGATGTGGACAAATATTTCCATCACTTCGAGAAAATCGCCTCAAGCCTGAACTGGCCGCTCGATAACTGGACCCTACTTCTACAAACAGTGTTAAAGGGTAAGGCCCAGGAGATATACGCCTCCCTATCGGCGGCGGATTGCGCCGACTATAACATTGTAAAGTTCGCAATCCTACGGAGCTACGAGATGGTGCCAGAAGCGTATAGACAGAGGTTTAGAAACCACAAAAAGCAGGACGGGCAAACGTATGTAGAGTTCTTTCGGCAGAAAGAGACCTACTTTGACAGGTGGTGCGCAGCCAAAAGCGTTGGGACGGACCATGATAGGCTGAGACAGCTAGTGCTCACAGAAGAGTTCAAGAGGTGTGTCCATGACGATCTCAAAGTGTATCTTAACGAGAGACAAGTGGATATAGCGTATGACATGGCCACACTTGCAGACGAGTATGTGTTAACGCATAAGCGGGGCAAGAGCAGGGCGAACGACCCGTTTGCTGACGGAAGCTGCACTAACCCCAGAATGGTGGCTAGCGCTGGTCCTAGCATGAGGGCAAGCCCAACAGGCAACAGCAACCGACTGGACAGCCCGCGGAACAAAAACAATTCCCTGACTAGTCCACAGGCGGAGAGATGGAGAACGATGCGGTGTCACTACTGTAGCAGGGTGGGACACATAGCAGTGAATTGTTTGATGAGGAAGAGGGACGCAGAAAACAGAGGTGCGCCCTCAAATAAACCACAAGGGTTTATCGCATCACGGAGAGGCGTCGCAAATACGAACGTGGATGAGATTAGGGAGGAGTATATACCTTTCATCTCAGACGGTTCGATATGTCCTGTGGATGATCCCACGAGGAGGTCGAATATTAAAATATTAAGGGATACTGGAGCAACCCAGTCCCTGATACTGAAAAGACACATGCCGCGTGGGGCAAACACGGCAACAGGCGAAGTTGTCATTATAGAGGGAGTCGGAAAGGGCTTTGTTAGCGTTCCACTTCATAGAGTGACACTTGAGTCCGATATAGTATGTGATACTATAGAGATCGGAGTGGTCGACGATTTGCCTATGAGAGGCATTGCGATGCTACTCGGCAACGATTTGGCCAGGAAGAAAGTAGCACCCCCACCATTAAAAGTAGCGAAACAGCCAAACCCCTCAGGGGACGCTGATAAGCCAGAGAATAGTGACACCGGAGTGTACCCAGCATGTGTGGTGACCCGGGCAAGGGCCCAAAAGAAGGCCAGAGAAGTACGCGCTGAAGAAAGCGGCGAAGAGATGGGAAGTGAAGTCGTGGACCTTTCCCAAACCTGTATCGGTCACGAGGTAGAATCGATGTCTACGCTCGAAGAAACCCCAAGACCTGACCCCCCAGTGAGGGAGACTTAGTTAAGGCAACCCCGACCTCATGGACGTCAATCGCCCATGAGCAAAGAAAAGACCAAGATATCGCCCCGCTTTTCAGAGAAGCGGTAGACGAGGGAGAGATGGATGAAGAACCGTGTGGGTACTTCATCAAAGAAGGTACCTTGATGAGAAAGTGGAGACCACCACATACACCCGCCCTCGAGGACTGGTCAACAGTACACCAGGTAGTCTTACCAAACGGGTATAGGAATGAAGTGTTGAGGACAGCCCATGAGATGCCCATGGGAGGCCATATGGGTATCCGAAAGACGCACGACCGGATTACCAAACACTTCTATTGGCCGGGGATCCGTAGAGACGTGGCGAAATACTGTAAAACTTGCCACACGTGCCAGATGGTGGGCAAGCCGAATCAGAGAATCCCCGATGCTCCCCTCCATCCGATACCCGCATTTGAGGAGCCCTTCTGCCGAATCCTTATCGATTGTGTTGGTCCACTCCCAAGGTCCAAACGTGGGAACGAGCACCTGTTAACAATTATGTGTGCTTCGACCCGGTTCCCCGAAGCGATACCCCTCAGGAATGTATCAGCTGGAACGATCGCGAAAGCTTTGATCACCTTCTTCTCCATGGTCGGACTGCCGAAGGTGGTGCAGTCAGACCAGGGATCAAATTTTATGTCGAGGATGTTCCAGCAGGCCATGAGCAGCCTGGGCATCACGACGGTGAAATCCAGTGCATATCACCCCCAATCCCAGGGAGCCCTGGAGCGCTTTCATTCCACCCTGAAAAACATGGTGCGAACATATTGCTTCGACCATCACAGCGACTGGGATGAGGGCATCCCGTTCTTAATGTTCGCGGCGCGGGATGCTACCCAGGAGTCGCTGGGATTCAGCCCATTTGAACTTGTTTTCGGTCATTCCGTGCGCGGTCCTCTATCCCTGCTTAAGGATACGTGGCTGCAGGAGAGTCAAGAGAATAAATCTTTACTTGACTACGTGTCACGATTCCGGACACGTTTGCAGGAGACGAGTGAGATAGCTCAGCAGAATCTAAAATCAACTGAAGGCAAGATGAAGAGACGGTATGATCGGAACACCGTCCCTCGAACATTTGACGTTGGGGACAAGGTCCTAGTCCTACTGCCTATGCCCGGTCAACCCCTAAAAGCTAGATTCCATGGCCCATACGAAATCGCACGGAAAGCCAGCGACCTCAATTATGTCGTGAACACACCAGACCGTCGCAGGGCCACGCAGATGTGCCACATAAATATGATAAAACCTTATCACGAGAGGGACCAGTCGAATCCTGTCCTAGTTGTCACTAGATCTGACCGTGTGCATCGTCAGACAGATATCCCTGAGGAATCTATAGGGAAAACTGACCACCCTATACGATTGCAGAACTCAGAAATCCTTGCTGATCTCACGTCTGTGGTCGTTCATTTGACCCACAACGAGAAAGATGAGATGGCAAGCCTCATTTGGGATTCCCGCAAGTTGTTTCCGGATACGCCCAAGCAGACAGTCCTCACCCAACACGACGTGGACGTTGGGAACGCCACTCCCGTCAAACAACACCCCTATCGCGTCAACCCGCAGAAAGCGGAAATAATACGCCAGGAGGTAGAATACATGCTTGAACATGGAATCATCGAACCCAGTCAGAGTAGCTGGTCTTCGCCATGCGTCTTGGTCAAGAAACCCGATGGCTCAATCCGGTTTTGTACAGATTACCGCAGGGTGAATTCCGTTACCCGAACAGACTCCCACCCCATTCCTAGGATGGATGACTGCATCGACAGAGTGGGTAGGGCAACTTACATCACTAAGTTGGACTTATTAAAGGGATACTGGTGTGTCCCACTCATCGAGCGTGCCAAGGAGATTTCGGCGTTTGTCACCCCGCAAGGGTTATACCAATACCGGGTCATGCCGTTCGGTATGAAAAATTCCCAGGCCACATTCCAAAGGATGATGAACCATTGCCTGAGGGATTTACCCAACGTTGAAATCTACATTGACGACATTGTCATGTACAACGACAATTGGCCCGACCATATCGCGTCCTTAAGGAAAGTGTTTGACCGGCTCTTGCGGGCCAATCTCACTGTCCACCTATCGAAAAGTGAGTTCGGGAAAGCCGAAGTTACGTATCTGGGGCATACTATTGGGTATGGGAAGATATCCCCCATCAACGCCAAGATCCAAAGCATCCTGGATGTCCCTGCCCCGACCAATGTTAGAAGCCTGAGACGATTCCTTGGCATGGCAGGCTACTATCGAAAGTTTTGCCGGAACTTCTCTGATGTTGCGTCACCCCTCACCCGGCTGTTGTCTAAAAAGTCCAAATTCATTTGGACCCATTCTTGCCAAAACTCCTTCGAACAGATCAGATCGCTGCTGTGCTCTGATCCTGTGCTGAGAGCTCCGGACTTTCAGCGTCCCTTTCGGTTAGCTGTCGACGCCAGTGACCATGGCATCGGCTCGGTTCTACTTCAAACCGACCCAAATGGTATTGAGCACCCTGTCAGTTACTTCTCTCGTAAATTCAACGCCTGTCAGAGGAACTACTCCACTGTAGAGAAGGAAACCTTAGCCTTAGTCCTCAGTCTACAACACTTCGACGTATATGTTTCGTCGTCGAGCCAACCCACGATTGTTTATACAGACCATAACCCTCTTACCTTTCTACACCGAATGAAGAGTAAAAATAGGCGATTATTAAGTTGGAGTCTCTTCCTACAAGAATATAATCTCGACATCCAACATATCCGAGGCACTGACAATGTGTGTGCCGACGCCCTATCACGCGTTTGATACACCCAAATAAGTTACCCATTGTAGTAAGAACCTAGATAAGACATACTAGAGTCTTTTCCTGTATTCCGAAAAAGGAATTCCAAGCAATCCATTTTTCGTTTTTTTGGTGAGGAGGTGTTGCATATGGCAGAACTAGTCCTAGAAATTAGTTATATTTTATTTGCCAGTGGACGAGCAGAGAAAAACACATTTCATCATTCCTATTTTCGAGAGACGGTTCTGAAAGAGACATATGTCATCATTTTTGTTTTGGGACCGGCAGCCTGCCGGGTAGGTGGGTGAGGTGGGAGGCTCACACCCGCTTTGCGATTTCGTAAAAGCTAAATTTAGCCCATCAGGGGAGAAGGGAGATCGCCCTACCCGAACCCATTAGCTTCGGACTGGAAATGGAAGCTGAGACAGGGCAGTTCGTCGCTGATCGTCGTTGTTGCTGGACGTCGTTATTGCCTGTGCTCATGAGAGCGAAAAAGAAGAAGAAAAGAAAGAACCTGATTTTCTGCTGAAGGGAATCCATCGGACCCAAGGCCGACGAAGCCGTGACTGATAAGGAAGAAGCGAACGCCTGCTTCGACCCACCGTATATTCGAGGACGCTGTGAAACGACATATTCGCCGCATAGCGCTAATCCAAGCCCTCAAAGAACTCATTCGTTTCCTTATGCCAGACTTGAATCGACCTCATCTTTCCCTTCATCCAACATTGTTCGTTGTTTCGTGGACTGTCATCTTTCTGTATTACCGACGTCGTGTAAGTTAAACTGTTTACCTCTCTCTGTTGTTATTTCATGATTGAATGTCATTTCTTTGCTCGTCAATAGATACGTTAAATACCCCCCCCCTTTTACTGCTAGTATTTTGTTTTTATGTTATCTAGTTTTATACCTATATCCTCTTTTCGTTATCCTGTAAATAAACATTGTTTGTATACCTTACCTGGGCGTTTGTGTTGTTCTCTTGCCGAGCTTCGGCCCCTCTCTCTATCTGGTCTGAAATTGGAGAATTTCCCCTTCCCACGCACGGTTTACTTGTAACATTGCCCCGGGAAGAAAACGAGCCGTTCCCGGACAAAACTTTTTTTACTTTTTTTTAATAATTTGTTGCGCAATCCCCTCTTGTGATCCCGACTCGGGGGCGGCCGTAACAATATATATATATATATATATATATATATATATATATATATATATATATATATATATATATATATATATATATATATACATATATATATATATATATATATATATATATATTTCGATTTTTCCCTTATAAAATAGATCATTCAGTGAAGACCGGGGTTGTTCCAATAAAAACAAGCTCGATGATACTCGATTACAGAGTACAGAGCATTTATATGTGATTTTATGAAGGCTTACCAAAGCATTCCTTTCAGGACACCAATGACCACCATTAAACCAGTATTCCAAACATTTAATTTCCCTGATGATCTGCCAAGTAAGTAACTGCTTGGTAGTTAAACACGTGTAGGAAAAAACATTTAATTTGAATAAATAATATTTGTAATGGTGATCATTGGTGCCCTGAAAGGAATGCTTTGATAAGCCTTCATAAAATCACACATACTATATATATATATATATATATATATATATATATATATATATATATATATATATATATATATAATATTAATTTTAAATAAATAATATTTTTATTTGAAGAGAGAGAGAGATGAAAGATGAGAATAAAAAATTGTATAGATACATTATATATTAAGACATCAGGAGTCCAAAGTAGGGAGTTTTATATCCTTAATTCATAGATTTTCAAAGACAACTTATATTTATTAATACACAAAAAACAAAAGACAAAGAAACTTTAAGTTGAGAAAAAAAAACGTAAAGTTAGGGTAGTACCCGTCAGAAACAAAACAGTTTTTATACTGGAACTAAATGTTTGAAAAAGAATACTCAAAGTTTTTAGGAGTCCAAATGTTGTTGTTAAGAAGCTGATTATTCGACGGTGGTCAGTTCAGTTCGTGTATCCTGTGTGCGTAGTAGTCCACAGGTAGAATTATCCAATTCAAAGGATCCAGAATGAAGTCTATCAGTCAAGGTTCGATGTATATCAAAATGTGCATTACGAAACCTCTAGCTCCCTGGTTGATCAGTGTTTCGATAGGTTAGAAATATGGATTTAAAAACCGATATTTTCAAGCCGGTGTCGAGTGAGTTTATTTCTTGTAGGTGATGGTGAAAATAGCTATTTTTGTCTGCCGGGAGAGGAAATTAGCTGGTGGTGGTGGTAGGGGGTATGGACAGAGGATGTGGCAGTAATGTATGCAATTAAAGGAAGGTTGACTTGTATGTAAACATCCATACATATATACACACATACATATACATACATATACATGCACATATGTATGCATACATTAAAACACTCTTGCTGTTATGTAAGAAAAAAAAAAGAAAAGGAAAAATAAATAGTAAGTCTTATATCGTATTCGATTTATTGTTATTGTTTTTGTTCCTTTCCTTTCAACTTGTATCTTACCCGGAATTGCATTGCCCACAGCCTTTCAAAAACTTACTAATACACACATATATATATATATATATATATATATATATATATATATATATATATATATATATATATATATATATACGCATATAAATACACGCATATACACATATATATCAAAGTTAAATGTTGTCGATAATATTCACATTTACATTAGCAGTTTTTTATCATCTGATGAAAAGAGTTTGTCTTTGAAAATCCATGGATTAAGGATATGAAACGCCTTGCTTTGAACTTTTGATGGTTTAATAAAGATTGTATTTATCCAATTTTTTTATTCTCATCTTGCATCTCTTGAATTGATTGCTCTATTCAATATATTGAGCTTTATATTATCACGATAGATTATTATTAAACGATACATCACTTATCTTTAATCTAATATATATATATATATATATATATATATATATATATATATATATATAATTGTTACTTTTATGTCCATGTAAAATTAAATTAAAGATAAATATATATATATGTATATATATATATATATAAGGATATACATACTTATCGCATATCCATGTTCTAAATTGTCTTCTGTCGTAAGGTTTTAGCTACCGCTTCGAGGATGTTTACATGACTTATCGAACGAGTTCTGTGCAAAATAGAGAGTGCCTCATACGTGTGCACTTGGTACTGCAATAAATGATCACCAATGGCCGACTCGTAGACGTGTGAACGCCATGATGCCGACCACTGTCTGTGCTAACATATCGAAGGAGATCATATGTTGGGAAATTCTTACCTGTAAGCGCTGGATGCTACGCCCCACGTCGTCAGACTCACACTGAACAATAACACGATGAACGGCCATGCTATATTGAGTGGAGGAGATACTATCCTTCCGAAAAGATGTGAACGCGCTCTTAGTCCTGAAATACGTTCGAACTTTAGTTGCAAAAAAAACAGCGTGAAACGGTTGAATAAATTTTGTGTGACAACTCCTGACGGTTAATACCAATCCATGGCAGCTTCACAAAACAGGACAAATTTTAGGGGGTAAAAAATGTTCTCGTTAAAGGCAGAAATGTTGTCTTTTATACATTTATCGATGATGTGTAAAGTATCACCCTAACGCTAACCCTTACCATAACCCTACCCCTCAACCCAACCCTAACCCTTTCCTCTAACACTTACCTTAACACTAACACTTATCCTAACCCTAACCCTAACCCTAACTCCAACCCCACCACAACCCCAACAATAACCATAACCATTACCCTAACCCTAACCTTAACCCTTACCCTTACCCTTACCCTTACCCTAACCCTAACCCTACCCCTAACCCCAACCATAACCCTTACCCATATCCTTACCCTAACCCTAACCCTACCCCAACCTTAACCTTAACCCTTACCCTAACCCTAACCCTACCCCTAACCCCAACCATAACCTTTACCCATATCCTAACCCTAACCCTTACCCTAACCCTAACCCTAACCCTACCCCTAACCCCAACCATAACCCTTACCTATATCCTTACCCTTACCTTAACCCTAACCCTAGCCCTAACCTTAACCTTAACCTTAACCCTTACCCTAACCCTAACCCTAACCCTAACTCCAACCATAACCTTTACCCATATCCTAACCCTAACCCTTACCCTAACCCTAACCCTACCCCTAACCCTAACCATAGCCCTTATCCATATCCTTACCCTAACCCTAACCCTAACCCTAACCCTAACCCTAACCTTAACCTTAACCCTAACCATAACCCATTGGACGAGAAGATTTCTGTGATACTTTTAAGCATTTAGTTTCGTACTGAAACAAATCAACGAAGCTAATATATTGACCTGTAATAGTTGTTTTTCTGTCGATGCTGGAAAGAAAAACACTCATCCGATCTTTTTACAAGAACATCAAAGAACGGTAATGAGTTATTCTACCTCATCCTCATAGTAAACATCAATACAGTGTGAAGTGAATTTAAATGCCGTAAAAAATACCCTCAGCTTCCGTACAGAGTGTACATATTGCAAAGATATCATCTACATAATGGAAATAGCACAACGGTGTCCGCACCCGATCAAACAACCGTTGCTCTTGAAATCCAACACAAATATTAGACAAAACTGGGCCAAAATGTCTTCTCATTGCTACCCATCAATTTGACGATACCTGTTCGCGTCGAAGCTGAATTCAATAGATTTGATAGCTAAACCCATTAGCTCAAGAAATATATGTTCAGGAAATATGGGTTTAGCGAGGGGAATACGATAAAGATTATTGGCACAAATCTGGAAATTTCATCGAGAGTTACATTGGTGAACAAACTAGATATATCATAAGAACAGAGGTACCCAGTATCCGACGAACACCTAAGTTCACGAATAAATTCTACAAACTGAAACGAGCCTGGTTTGCAGAATCTAGAGTATATCTCCAGGGCAGATGTAAGGACATCGGCTAACTATTTACCTACTTCATGCTGGGTTGAACCCACCATGAACTTTCAGTAACCCATGCACATATATATATATATATATATATATATATATATTAGCAAGAAGACCCGACGTTGGTCGAGATTGAATGAGGATCGTTACTATGTACGTTTTCACTATGTTCATAACACCATATTAATTGCACCCTCCTCCAATTTCGCCGCCTAATACAATCGGGAGATGCTGAAATGTGGGAAAACTCTGAGTTAGTGGCTTGCTCATATGGTTTAAATTTCGTTAAAATCGTATATACGTATTTTGAGTTTTAAGGAGGGTTATGTTTCTATGGGTCAATCAGATATTCAGCACATAAAGGGTAACGTATAGATCCGGGAGCACTTTTTATTGTTTCCCCCGGATAATTTTATAACTATAAAACTTCAAATATATCCGGTTTTAGATTTTAAAAATGTTTATTTAAAATATAATATATTTGAAGTTTTAAAGAAGGTTCGGCATCTGATAGCTCTCTTAGACTCCGGAAGCACTTATAGATTCGGCCAACTTTCATCGTCTTCTTCATAACATCTTATACGTACGATTTTAAATTTCATAAAAATTCGATATATTTGAAGTTTTTAGGGAGTTATGGTTTAATAGGCCTCTTACTCCATTGTTATAATTTTACATAAGAATACACTTTTAGATTTTATGTAGAATCTTTTAACCTTTTTTTCTATAGGGAACATACGAACATCACACAATCATCACACTAACACGCACATACATAAATTGACTTGTGTGTGTGTGTTTTAACGAAAAACACAGTAAATATGGATCGAATGAAAAGTACCAACTCATTTACGAGTGTCTGTATTAATTTTGCAAATACCAATAAGAAAACCCCGTTTTAATTACTGGGCAAAAACGCGTTTTAATAACTGGGTGAAAAATTTTAATGGACGTTTATTACTGCGACATTACTATCTTTCAATTAACCGAATAAATAATGGAAATAATATTGTTTTTTAAGAGACCTCTTTTATTTGCACGTATGTGTTTTAACGAGAAACAGAGTAGAACTATATATATGCAACGAATGAGTTTAGTAGATTATTATGTGTCTGTATTATTTAAATAACTGATTACGTTTTAAGAGGTGGCATATTTTAAGGTGGCACCGGTGAAATCACTATCGCCTTCCAAGTAGCCGAATAAAAAAAAGAAACATGTTATCTAGAACCTTTTTTTGGTAAATTTATAGAAGTGCACCTTTCGTATTTCGACCCCTAAAAAAAAAAAGTTTCTACTTTTTTGGGCAAATTACATATAAACAGCCTCAACAAATATCCGCTATGAAAAAAAATTATGAAAATTTTTATTAATTTAGATTTTAGGAGGGGGGGTCACTTTCCTATATAAGTTATACGTAAAGTGAGCACCCATTTCTTGGTCACCGAATCTCACCTCGCGTGTTTCGACCCCTAAAAAAAAAAGTGTCTACTTTTTGGGGCAAGTTACATGTAAACAGCCATTTTAGATGTTAGGAGGGGTGGGGGATAACTTTCCTATATAAGTTATACGTAAAGTGAGCACGCATTTGTTCGCCACCGAATCTCACCACTCGTATTTCGACCCCTAAAAAAAAAAAAGTTTCTACTTTTTTGGACAAATTACATGTAAACAGCCTCAACAAATATCCGCGCGGATATTTGTTGAGGCTGTTTACATGTAATTTGCCCAAAAAAGTAGGATACTTTTTGTTTTAGGGGTCGAAATACGAAAGGTGCACTTCTATAAATGTACCCTTTTTTTGTGCGTATACGTTAAAACAGAAGCTACATTAAAAATGGCGTAGAATGAATGAATTAATTCCATACTTACTTATTTGCGTGTATGTGTGTGTGACGCGTGTCTGTGATACTAATTTCCTGAATGCATCGTTTTGTTTACTGTTACATATGTAAGAGTGAGATATTTCAAAATAAAAGAAATAATGTCATTACGTGAACCTACAGAGTAAGTAAAACATAAGATAAAATTGACATAATACACATAGAGAAAGCGCATTATTAGTTGTAATTATTCGTGTTTTAGATTTTTTTTTAGATGAGGATTGATAATTTGTACTAAATGTATTATTCGGACTACTCAGGTAATTTTTCTTGGCCTTTTGGCAAAGATCAAAGTGTAGTGTCTGTTCCGATTGATACTGCACCCCATAGACTGGTATTGTCTTGGCCATCGGGGCTTGATTTACGCCGGTCTATGGGTCGGTTCTGTGCAGTTCTAGGAGGTCCACTCTCCCAGACTTCACCTCCCCTCTTTTGGGAGAAGTAAGTTTATTGCTTACTGCCTGAGGCGCCCCTACCGGGTAATGCCGACGGGGCTGCCCAGGCAATTTTTAATGGCCAGAGTGCTCACCTCTCGGGAGCTGGCTTTTCAAGCCCCACTTTCCCGACCTTGGGTCACATCTTAATTATGGGAGTAAGATAAAACTGGCCTTGTGCCTAACTCCTGGAGAGGAGTAAATAAATACTCAGGTAATTCATAATTGTATTCTTATTATCGCCCGTACATAGGATTGAACATTTAACCTCCAAGAAGACGGTCACGTTGCGCAACGGATAAAATTGCTAAGTGTAATCAGTCCTAAGTGACAATCTTCTGGAGTGTTTAGGTTCAATACATAGTACGTGAGATACAATTACGAATTACTTAAGACTACTACTCGGTCATGGCTGACGGAACGAGAGCAAACTACCCCCGTAGATTAAATAAAGGGTTCCTTTCGAAATTCCATACAGATTCCCGAGTTTGATATAAATACGGTCGAAGTTTACATCGGCCGAAACGTTGTAAGAATAACTTCAAGATGAGAATAGTAGTTTGAACAATCCAAATGACTAATTACTTCGTATAACAATAAGTAATACAAACGAAAGTCAGTGTTGCGTGGCAACACGAATAACAATGGCACTATTTAAATCTTATCAAGGGAGGCGCGAGAGCGCTCTATCCCTTAATAGACTTCAACAATAGCCTATGCTAGAAATCTCATTTCTTTGCTCAATCATAACTCAAAAACCAATGAACCAAATTAGTTAAAACTTTGCACAACATTTTTATTTAATAGGTTCTATAAGTGTGTAGAATTTACGCATCATTAGTCAAGGCAACCCAGAGATCCAGAAAGTTCAATCATGAAATCATGTTATCTGTGTGTGCGTACGTATGTACGTACGTATGTTCCACCCTGTATCTCATCAACTATTTGATGGATTCAGATGATTTTTGGCAGAGATAGAGGTTCTAGGGTCTAGTTGATGGCATTTTAATTTCACTTTACCATATATCTTAGTTTTCCAGAAGAATTTTAAAAACCTTTAAAATGACCATTGTATTGAGGCATAGCCTTTACAAAAGTAGTGACATTCCATGAAAAATACCAGTTTACTGAAATCATATGCCCTTAATAGGGTTAAGATGAAC
Source organism: Sepiola atlantica (assembly GCA_963556195.1). Classification (NCBI taxonomy): domain Eukaryota; kingdom Metazoa; phylum Mollusca; class Cephalopoda; order Sepiida; family Sepiolidae; genus Sepiola; species Sepiola atlantica. The sequence goes on along the minus strand of OY744550.1, from coordinate 9,439,846 downwards.
ATTCATATACACTAAATGTACAAAAGCAAGGAAATTCCCAAATTTTTACACTTTTATTGTCATTAAGGGTATGCGAGCACAACAGGGCTATGCATTTTACTGGTAGGAATTTTTCTTCAGCGCACCTCACACACTTCATCCACTCATGCATAGATATTTATACTGTAATGATGTGATAATGAAATGGTTCGATTGATATGTAGTCATACCCTTAATGACAATAAAAGTGTAAAACATTTGGGAATTTCCTTGCTTTTGTACATTTAGTGTATATGAATTTTCATCTTAACCCTATTAAAGGCATATGATTTCAGTATACTGGCATTTATCATGGAAGATACATAGAGATTTTGACGGTCTGTCAGTCACAGTTTTTCCGTCAGTCATATATTTTAAACGTAATAAATAAGTTTCGGAATTTGTCCTGGTTCTAAATATCTTAATTAATTTTCGAAAAAGTAGTTAAGGTATTTAGAAATTGAAAATATCGCATTAAACGTAAATAAGAAAGCTAGTGCAATGGCCGGAAATCGAAACCGAAACCTTGAGATATTCAGTCTGACGTTCGACAGACTGACATATTTGGACTTTCTTATATATAGAGCTGAAAACATGACCATAACAAAATAATTATAGCTTTGGTGTGACATCATAGATTCATGATTTACGTCATGTTTCACAACATGAATTAAAACATAATCGATAATAAAAAATAAATAAATGAATTGGCATGCATTATTAACAGCGTTGGAAATTATTTTAATAGTTCAAAACAATTTATTTTGTTTTAACTACGTATGGCGTTAAAAAATTGATATTTTTGCTAGTTGTATGAAATTGTTTCTTTACGCCCCAAAACATATGTTGCAAGCATTTACTGTGTGAAAAACAATGGTCGAAGTATATATATATATATATAATATTTATTGTTTATTATCTATGTACGTATACGTTTCGTCCTTAATAATCGGGACTCATCAGCATTAAGATATGACTATTCACTACCTGTCATACGATTCGAAACCCCGGTTTACGAGTATTTTGCAACTCAAATCCGACGCCTTAACCACTCAGCCAGTTGAACAGAGAATAAACGGTGATAATTTTAACAATTTATACGGCAACTTGACGTCATAGAGCGTTCGACTTTAATGAAAGGAACGATGCATTTAAAGCTAGCGACGTCATGCTGTGTTAATACTACACTTATAGTGCTCTACTAGACGGGTTTTTCTAGGAGCTACAAATAATATATATATATATATATATATATATATATATATATATATATATATATATATATATATATATACTAGCATGAAGACCCGACGTTGCTCGGGATTGAATGAGGATATCTACTATGTACTTTTTCACTATACTCATAATACCATATCACTATCTTTGTCTTTACTACATCCCGTTTCATTCCCTAATATAATTGGAAGAACCTGAAACGGTAGAAAAATGGCTGAATTACTGTCTTAAACATATGGTTTAAATGTCAAAAGGCAAATAGACCATGTGGCAAGTCAAAATAAATCTGATTTATTTTAACGCGTGCATTGACAGTGTTCAGTATTGTTGTAGTATATGTGGTGCTGGGTTTGTTTTTACCTAATGTGCGGAGTCATAGATCACGTGACGATGGTACTTTTTCCTACTGGTTGAATCAGCAATGCAGTCAGTCCTAGTTATAGTAGGTCTTTTCACTGGAAAATGACGTCATGCTATACAGTTACAAACCGGAGTTGTCGAACAGTCAGACTATGGGCATTTTGACCCCGTCCCTTCAATTAAAAATTCATCAAAATTCAGAAAATCAACCAATTTTAATGAAATTCTCAGTATTTATTAATTAACGATCACCGAATATAATTAACCCATTACTTTATTAGAAATCTTAGTGTAAATGTAATATTTCGTGTCATTTACGTAGGTTAGACAGCAAACATTAAATTAATACTTAATACTAAACTGGTGTTATCATAATTTTTTTTAATTTTTAAAACATGAACATTTTTCTTTGAAAAATAATTTAAAATTATATCTAAAATTTTAAAAGTTACATTTTTAGTTATAAATACTATCAACTGGGGATACTATGATAGGTTTTGGAGGCGTTTGTTCCTACTGTTTCACTCCACGGCCATCGTAATATAAGCAGGCCAGAGCACTGGGAAATGACGTCATACTCTAAAGTAACAAACGAGATCTGTCGAACAGTCAGACTGAGCATTTTGACCCCTCCCTTCACTTCAAAATTCAAGAAATCAACCAATTTTAATGAAATTTTCAGTATTTATTAATTAAAAATCACTGAATGTAATTAAACCATTACTTTATTAGAAATCTTTGTACAAATATATTATTTCGTGTAATTTGCGTAGGCTAGACAGTAAACATTAAATTAATACTTAATAATAAAATGGTGTTGTCATAAATTTTTTAATTTTTAAAACATGAACATTTTTCTTTGTAAAATAATTTGTCCGATTTAATATTCATTCTTTAAATGAGTTCATTCTTTCCGGATTATTTTTTAATGTTTGAGTTGATTGTTATGACAACCTGGTCTACATCGAATGAAAAGACTAGTATCAGTTATACTGCATGCAAATATCTCTTGGTTTATAAACACAAGAAGATAAATCCCTGTTTTTAGGGAGTTTTATTCTTTATATGAACATTTAACTGAATAATTTGATAAGAGTTGCTCTCATTTCCAAAAAAAATAAATTATGTTTCTTGATTATTTTTAACAAAAAACACCTTTACTAAAGTTATATCACAGGGTACTTAAAAGGACACGAATTTATTTTTTATGAAAATAAAACATCGCAGATGTTAACAATTAAAAAATCTCTTAAAATATAGTGCTCAGATATTGCGAAAAAAAATGTCCCTGAATTCCGTATTAATAACGACCAATAGATCAAAACATTTTAATAAATGTATTTATTTAATGAAACATATTTTATGAAAGAAAAACAATAAAGTTTATTTTCAATAAAGTAATATTTTGGCCAAAACATTGTAATACAATATAGTTTCTGAAATTGACAGTGATTTTTTTTATAATTTAAAATGTTATAAAACGAGCATAATAAAACTATATTTTATTACAATCTTATAATAAATGTTTTTACATTTTTTTAACTTAAAATAAATTAAACATGAAAGATTACGAATTCATTAAAGTAACACAAAATCAATAATTCAAAATAATTAATAGAACATTTATTGAAATAATTAAACTGTGTTGTTTTTTTGTTGTTTGCAAAACGAAATTTTTCTACGATATAGTTACATTTTGTAATACATTAAAAGTCATATTTTTGGGGTGGGGAATTTAGATGAAACTTATTAATTAGTCTGAAATTGTATTTTTTATCTCGCAATAAAATTCTAATTTATTTTTTTAAAACTTGAAATTCGAACTTTAATCACGTCCATCATAATATAATGCACTGTCTTAATCTTTGAACAGCATGATGGATTTTTAAAAAATTGTCTTTTGATTAAAAAAGGAAAATATGTTTGTTAAAATGAGTTCCAAAGGAATGATTAATCCTTAGGGGTAGTTGTGTTCTTGGTATGAGAATAAAGTCATAATAGTAGGAACAAGTTAAATATGATTTCCAAGTGAATGAATAATCCATGCTATATATGAATCTGATTTTAGACGGACACATGCGCATTAATTAATTGCTAACTTCCGGTCCTGATTGATCGTGGATCTAAGAACCACGAACAATGACACAACCAGAAAATCCCGACTCAGTGACTAGGCGTACTATTACGACGGCCACGGTCCAGCTTAATTCTGTTGACGTTCTTTTGATACAGGATCTCTACAAAATATCAGTCAATCTTTCATTATATCTACCTATTATACAGTTTCACATATGTAAAGATTTATTGTGAAATATATTGAAACACAAATAAATCCTGTTATATTGTTTTTTGTTCTGTTTTTTTTTTTTATGTGAACAAGAAACCCCTAAATTCGTATAGGGGTTTATTAACTGTAATTCATTAAACTCATCTAAGAGAAATTAAACTGCAAATCCAAACTTGTGTTGACAGTCGTACTTGTTTGATTTTGGAAGCAGAATTTTTTTTTAATTTAAAAAAAAATATGTACTTGAATCTTAAAGTTCAAATTCCATCTTGAGAGACGACAAAAATGGGGCATATTATTTGTATCGTCCGCTTTGTTCTGGTAGTCTTGGTAATTGCTTCGGCGGTTACTAAATTCAAATCCTGGCTGTGTGAACAATAATAATTGGGCATGCATGTATTATGAAAGATATATGTCGTTCGAGTATTGATTTACTCCTCTCCAGGAGT
>OY744550.1:9425496-9427996 GCA_963556195.1 Sepiola atlantica | reverse complement strand
CTACTAATTAAAGATATTAGTTGCCTTTTATATCTTTTGTTGTATTACCTTATATATATATATATATATATATATATATATATATATATATATATATATATATATATATATATATATATATATATATATATGTCTGTCGATAGATACTTTGGCTAGATATGATTCTGATTGTGCATATGTATGTACGTATGTGTGTGTCTGTGTCTGTACACATACACGCACTTAAATAAACATTTATATACATTTATATGCATTTGAACAAATATGTATACACTTCTGATCTTTTTTTGAAGTTTTGCCTTCGCGGGATGGTAGTGGGAGCAAGTGAGTGTTCAATCTCCAGCCCCTCACTCACTCTCTCTCTCTCTCTCTCTTTCTCTTCTTAATATTTCTCCTCAACGACCTTCCCCTCCCCTGTTCTCTGCACACACGTCAGTGTTAGAGATGTTTTGCCCGTTGATTTTTGTATAAAATGAGTGCAAACGTTCGGGCATGCGCCGTGTCGCGCGCCGTTGTATACCCCCAGCCATTCTGGATCCGTCGTTCAAGCGGCCCCTCACAATTGTAATGGGGAAACAAGCGTTAAAAAAGTGGATCGAAACAGAAGCAAGGGACCATTGTTCAGGCGTTTATCATCGGTTAAGGGATGGGGCCATGTGGTGGTGTGTTTTGTTGGAAATTTGGGAAACAACCGACGATGGGTTATTTTGTTTGTGGTGAAGCACAGAAGGGCATGTGTGAATGAACCGGGACGACGACGACGACGACGACGACGACGACGAAAAAGAAGAATGATGATGAAGAAAAAAGAAATACTGAAATACGAAGAAGAAGAAGAAAAAGAAAAAGTAACGATGAAGAAGAAACAAATACTGAAATATGAAGAAGAGAAGAATCCAGAAGAAAAATATGCTGAATGTTTTTCTTCTTGATTCTTCTTCTCTTCTTCTTCACATTACGAAGAAGAAAAAGAAGAAAGAGAAAATAACGATGATTAAGAAATAAATGCTGAAATATGACGAAGGATAAAAGAACCATGAAGTAGATATGGAAAAACGACGACAGAAGAAAAAGGAAGAAAAAAGACGACATCAACAACGATGGAAGAAAAAAGTACGAATGAAAATGAATGAACGAAAAGTATGACCGAAAGCGAAGGAATGTGAAAGCGGGAATAAAATGAAGTAACGAGAAATAATAAACGGAAAAGAACGAACGCTAAAGTATGGACGAAAACGAACGAATGAAAAGGCGCGAATAAAATAAAATAAAAAATGAACACGTTTGAAAGAATGAAAAAGAAAAACGAACGTTTGAAAAAGAAAAACAAAAACTGAAAAACGAACCGATGAAAAAGTACAAAAATTATGATCGAAAACGAAGAAATGGTAAAAAGAATAAACGAAACGGGAACGAATAATTGAAAACGAATTAACAAAAAAAAGGAACGAACGGAAAAGAAGGAACGACTTTAAAAAATTCGAACGAAGCAAAACAAATGCAGAGAAATAAAACGAAGAAAGCCACTACACACGAACGCGGAAAGGAGAAAGAATTAAAAAAAAAAAAACGCAATCCACCTAAATAAAAGCATAAGATACTTTCTTCTTTTTTTTTCTTTTTTTTTTCTTTATCTTTTTTTTTTTATATTTACAAGGTTTGGTTAGAAAAAAGAAAAAAGTTAACGATTCGCGAGGCGCATAAAACCTGAAAGTTTCCTGAATGAACGCGCTTCTGCGTCTAAACATAACAGTTGTAGTGACAGCTGGGGATGACAGTCACATGGCGTTGGGTCAGAGCGGCGGGAAGATTCCTCTCTTTAGAACAATTCTTTCGTTTAGCGGATGGAAAATAAAAGTCAGACTGACGACAGGGAAAACGAAGAATAAATAAATAAATAAATAAATAAATGAAAAAAAAAAAAAAAAAAAAAAAAAAAAAATAATAATAATAATAATAATAATAATAATAATAATAATAATAATAATAATAATAATAATAATAATAATAATAATAATAATAATAATAATAATAATAATAATAATAATAATAATAAAAATGATAATAATAATAATAATAATAAAAATGATAATAATAAAGTTTTAAGAAAAATAATTGCGAAGAGTAAAGCGGAGAACAAAGAGTGAAGATGGGCTTAAGCTGCGGTGATGGAATTGTGGTTAGCAGAGGAATAAAGAAAGGAAGGAATGGCGAAATTGTAAAAGACCGACGCAAGACTTCGACGAGTGATGAAAAGGGTCTTCCTTTTTCTGTTTTCCTTTTCTTTTTCAATTGCGATATTAAGGCATTCGCCCGTCTAATTTAGTTTTGCAACAGCCATCGGTTCAAATCTAATATTTTGACAATCTTTTATCGAAGATTAACGGATCAGTAGAGTATCGTTAGGCTTTCATGCGTACAAAATGGCGAGTATACTACACCAGCCTCGCACCATAATGTCTGGATTAAACAGGTTGGAATAGATAGGGAGTTAGAGAGA
>OY744550.1:9377996-9422996 GCA_963556195.1 Sepiola atlantica | reverse complement strand
ATATCTTGACTGGTGTCAGCCTAGGCCGAAACCATTTATTTATTTTTTATTGTTCTTTATTATTATTATTATTATTATTATTATTATTATTATTATTATTATTATTAGTATTATTAGTATTATTAGTATTAGTAGTAGTAGTAGTAGTAGTAGTAGTAGTAACTTGGAGTCATCATACGAGTTTCATCGTCAGTGATTGCTCACCGACAACCACTGGAGTCTGAGTGACAACAATCATCCCCAAAGTTCCAGTACTCTCTACTCTTTTTCGATCACTACCGCAAATACCGCAAATGACATTGTAGTTTCGCAACAGCCGCTTACCATTGGTTTCTCGCTGGCAACGACCATTGGTCTCCCCTGAGATTTGGGTAGTAACAAGCCTCCCCAAGGTACCAGCAGTCTCCGCACTCTTCCAGTCGAGGTCTGGTTGGTGCTCTCCCTCCTCGGTTTTCCCATTCTCCTTGACCCTCTATGACTATTTTCTGTGTTGTAGGCCGAGGCCGGTGCAATCATTTATTTGGAGGGGGACAGCTTATGAGATGTCTGTTCCTTGGCTTGTCCGGTGGTGTTCTTTCTGTGGTTTTGTTTTTTATTCCTATTGTAACTTCATGGGATTGGTTACAGTTAGCAGCTTATGCGGGTTGGTTTCTGCATTCGAGGATTTCTCTTAAGATTGCAGCTGTTTTGATTATTGTCGTCTTTTGTATTGTCTTAGTGAGCTCTTTGATTCCAATTTCTCCCAATCTTTTCTCCAGATGTTAGGGACTGTTCCTAGTGATTCTACGATTATTGGTATTATTTTGACTTTCTTCATGCTCCATATCCCTTTCCATTCTTTGGCAAGTTCTGTGTATTTGCTTCGTTCTCCTTGATCTTCACTTAATGGTCTGCTGGGACGGCAAAATCTACGATTTGGCAGGAGTTTTCCTTCTTGTCGATTATTATTACATCTGGACTCCTTGCTTATATGAATTTATCTGTTTGTAAAGCCGTATCTCAGAGGAGTTTGTGTTTTTCGTTTTCCAGTACTGTCTCTGGTTTATGTTTGTACCATTTGTACGCGTGTTAGGGTAGCTTTGTTCTCTCAGTTATGCCGTTCGGATTTTCCACATTGTTAGTAAACAGGTTATTGGTCTGTAGTAACTTGGGATCGTTCCGTTTTCGGCGTCTTTTTGTATTATCGTTGTCCTTCATTTGATCATCGACTCTAGTACGTCTATTTTGTGGATATATCCTCTCGGTTTCTGCGCTAGCCTTTCATGCAGGGTCATGAATCTTTTAAACCAGTAAGCATGCAGTTTGACCATTTTCCTTCGGCTTGTCTTAATTGTTTCTTCATAAATGTCTGTTTCTGTTCCTACTTCACTTTCCTGTAGTTCATTTTTCATGTTTTACAGCCATTTAGTATTTTGTTGTGTTTTAAAGGGTTTCCCATGCTTGACTCCGGAAGTGTTTTGTCTCTGTTGTTATTATTATTATTATTATTATTATTATTATTATTATTATTATTATTATTATTATTATTATTATTATTATTATTATTATTATCATCATCATCATCATCATCATCATCATCATCATCGGTCCTTTGCAGAATTGGTAAAGAAACTGTCTCGTCAATCTTTTTAAGCCATTTATAGTGGCTTTACGTTATGTTTCCACGTGTTCCAATTATAACGTGAATCACGTTGACTTCTTTACATTTCCATAGTATAACTAACTGCTTTTTTAGATCTTGATATTTATTTTTTTCGTGTTCTGTCTCCTGCACTCTGGTATCGAAGGGGCAGGCTATGTCAATGATTAAGCAAGTTTTCTTGTTTTTTGTTTAGAAAGATTTAGTCGGGTTTGGAATATTCAAGAACCGTATCAGTTTTTATGCGCATGTCCCAAAGAAGTTTGACGTTGTCGCTATCCTGTACTACTTCTGGTTTATGCTCACTGTGTTGTGTCTCCGTTTTTCATGTTGATGTTGCGCAAGTATAGGGGCATTCACAACATCAAAATAAAAACATGGATACACCACAAAGATAAATTGATATATTATTTTAAACTAAATCAATTATTAGCTTTGTTTTTAAACTCTGAATATTTTCTTTGGGGTTGGTTAAAACAAGAAGAGAAAGGAAAATAATTGTTTAGAAGAGAAGATTTTTCGGGGTAAATTAAATGTTAATATTGATTTAGAAATAGAAGCAATACAAATGTAAATAGTGGCACAAGGCAAAATGGAGCGCGTTGTGTTTTGGTATAAGTCTACGTGAAAGAAAAAGAAACACCTGGGCCAGACACAAAGGGAACGACACCATTATCACCATACGAACAGCTAAACATAGATGCGTAGGTCACCTTTTGAGATCTAGAGGAAACAGGTGGGAACCTAGAGCCACAGAAAAAGAGGCAATGGAATAGACCCTGAGGCAACGGAATAGACTGAGAGGCAATGGAATAGACCCCGAGGCAATGGAATAGACTGAGAGGCAATGGAATAGACCCTGAGGCAACGGAATAGACTGAGAGGCAATGGAATAGACCCCGATGCAATGGAATAGACTGAGAGGCAATGGAATAGACCCTGAGGCAACGGAATAGACTGAGGGGCAATGGAATAGACTGAGAGGCAATGGAATGGACTGAGAAGCAATGGAATAGACCCTGAGGCAATGGAATAGACCCCGAGGCAATGGAATAGACTGAGAGGCAATGGAATAGACTGAGAGGCAATGGAATAGACTGAGAGGCAATGGAATAGACCCGAGGCAATGGAATAGACCGAGAGGCAATGGAATAGACTGAGAGTAAATGGAATAGACCCGAGGCAATGGAATAGACTGAGAGGTAATGGAATAGACTAAGAGGCAACGGAATAGACTGAGAGGCAATGGAATAGACTGAGAGGCAATGGAATAGACTGAGAGGCAATGGAATAGACCCCGAGGCAATGGAATAGACCCCGAGGTAATGGAATAGACTGAGAGGCAATGGAATAGACCCGAGGCAATGGAATAGACTGAGAGGCAGGCCAAAATTTGGTGGAGAGACGACCTCGGCAGCCAACTGGGTCTTACGTTGCTACGCCTAGTCAGGAACAAAACAAGGTGTAAGGCAACCAGGGACCGATGCCTCCTCCACTGGTGTTAAAAAAAAAAAAAAAAAAAAAAAAAACACCTACACCACTACCAACGCGACCACCCAATTACATCGAGCCTCTACAAATATTTTGTCAGGTGGCAGCCTAGGCCAGCACCATTAAATAAAAAAAATTAAATAAAAAAAATTCAATTAATTAAAAAAATAAAAAATAATTTTTTTTTTTAATTTGAATTTTTTTTCAATTTTTTTGTTTTTTTGTTTTTAATTTTTAAAAATGTTGCATTTTTTATTTTTAAAATTAAAAAAAATTATTTTTAATTTTTACATTTAAAAAAAAAATTGGGGGGAGTGAGGTGGGGAGAGAGGAAGGAGTTTATAGTGTTTTTTGGAATTTCTGTTTCTTTGGTTCATTTCTGTGTAGTGATAGCTGAGGCCGATGTAATTTATTGGAGGGGGGGAATTATGAAGTGATGTTTCTTGCAGTTTCTGTTCCTTAGTTCGGGTTGTGGTGTTCTTCGTGCGGTTTTGTATTCTCCCTATTCTAAATTCCTTGTGACTGGTTACCCTTTGTAGCTTATGCGTGTTGGTTTTCGCATTCAAGGTTTTCCTTAAGATTGTAGCTGTTTTGATCATTGCCGTCCTTTGTATGGTTTCGATGGTCCCTTTGATTCCAATTTCTCCCAATCTTTTCTTCGATTATTGGTATTATACTAACTTTCTTCATGCTCCATATTCTTTTCAGTTCTCTAGCTAGTTTAGTGTATTTGCTTCGTTTTTCCGTGTATTTGATCTTCACGCTGTGGACTGCTGGAACGGCGAAGTCTACGATTTTACAAGATTTTTCCTTTTTTGTCTATTATAATAACATCAGGTCTCCTTGCTTGTATGTCTTTTTCTGTTTGTATATCCATATCCCAGAGGATTGTGTGTGTATCGTTTTCCAGTACTGTTTCTGGTTTATGTTTGTACCATTTGTCTGCATATTAAAATTCAATTGTTTGCACAGTTCCCTGTGTATTACTTTCCAAACACAATCATGTCTGTTCTTGTATTCTTTTTGGGCAAGTTTGCTACATTCACTTATTATATGATTTACTGTTCCGTCTCTTTGTCCACACAGTCTGCATTTATTGTGTTCCTAATTGTTATTTGTCCTAATCGCATTGTTCTGTGCAGCCATCAGTAAAGATTCCGTTTCTCTGTTCAAGTTTCCTTTTCTTAGCCATGCCTAGCTATTTTCGTTTGGTCTCTTTTCTTGTGAGTCTCATGAAGCGTCCATGTAGTTGTTTTTCTTCCCATTTTTTTCTTGTCTGTTTGTGTCCAGTTTCGATGCTTCTTGCGTTGTTCGTTGGGACGGTGTCTCTTGCTGCGGTGATCAGCCTTTCTGTGTTCTGGTTTATGTATTTCTCCAGCTCTTTTTTAGTGTTGTCCACAGTCTTCTATACTTACCAGTCCTCTTACCCCTTCGTTTCTCTTCACGTAGAGTTTGTCTGTATCGTCTTTTGGATGTAGTGCGTTCTGCATAGTCATTAATTTTCTAGTCCTCTTATCAAGGTTGCTGAGTTCTTCTTTAGTCCAGCTAATGAATGGTCCAGAGTATCTTATTAGGGATACTGCCCAGGTATTTATTCCTTTGGTTAGGTTTCTGCTATATAATTTTGTTTCTAAGAGTTTTCTTGTTCTTCTCGGGTATTATTTTCCAATCTTCTCTTTCATTTCTGTTGATTTGATTGTGTCTGCTTCCAAAACTCCCAAATATTTATAGCTGTCTTCTTCATCTAGCGCCCTCATCTGCTCTTGGTTGGAAAGTTCTATACCCTTAGTCGTCTCCAGCTTTCCTTTTTTAATCTCTAGCAATGCACACTTTTCCATTCTGAATTCCATTTGAATGTCTTGACTGAAGATTCTGGTCGTATTTATCAGCTTTTCCAGTTCTTTTTTGCTTTTTGCAAATAGCCTCAGGTCGTCCATGTACATGAAATGGTTCATTCTTTGTTCTCTGCCTGTGAACTTGTATCCGGCATCACATTTCCTGAGTATGTAGTTCAGTATGTATGTATGTATGTATGTATGTATGTATGTATGTATGTATGTATGTATGTATGCATGTATGTATGTATGTATTATTATTATTATTATTATCATTATTATTATTATCATTATCATTATTATTATCCTTATTATTATTACTATTATTATTATTTTATTATTATTATTATTATTATTATTATTATTATTATTATTATTATGATTATTATTATTATTATTATTATTATTATTATCTATATATTAATACGATAGCGTGTGTGTTCGTGTGTCACGCTTCCGGCAAAAGCTCTGCGCATGCGTGCCGCACTTAGATTTTTAAAAAACATTCAACTCGCCCCATTTTCCCTTTGGCGCAACGGTTAGCGACGTAGTATTTTTAACTTCCCCCCGACTGGTTTATAGTTCGATCCTAACCAACCTCTAAGATTTTTTTCTACATTTTGAGGGGAAGGGGAAGAGAGGTAGGGAGGGTACGACTGGGAAGACACATTTTAATACAATAGCGTGTGTGATTTTGTGTGTCATGCTTACATCAAAAGCAACGACCTTCCGAATTTTTGTATGCTACTCATAAATTGGCTTGGCCTTTTGGCTAAGATCAAAGTGTAGTATCTGTTCCGATGGATACTGCACTCCATAGACGGGTTTTATTTACTCCTCCCCAGGAGTTAGGCACAAGGCCAGTTTTATCTTACTCCCACAAGTAAGATGTGACCCAAGATCGGGTCGAGAAAGTGGGGTTTGAAAAGCCAGCGCTCGAGAGGTTAGAACTCTGGCCATTTAAAAATTGCCTGGGCAGCCCCGTCGGCATTCCCCGGTAGGAGCGCCTCAGACAGTAAGCAATAAACTTACTCCTCCCCAAAGAGGGGAGGCAAAGCTTGGGAGGGTGGACCTCCTAGAACTGCACAGGACAGGCGTGTAGTATCCATCGGAACAGATACTACACTTTAGACTGGTATTGTCTTGGCCTTCGAGGCTTGATTTACGCCGATCTATGGGTCTGTCCTGTGCAGTTCTACGAGGTCCACCCTCCCAGGCTTCGCCTCCCCTCTTTGTGGAGGAGTAAGTTTATTGCTTACTGCCTGGGGTGCCCCTACCGGGGAATGCCAGCGGGGCTGCCCAGGCAATTTTTAATGGCCAGAGTGCTCACCTTCTCGAGCGTAGGCTTTTATAAACCCCACTTCCCCGACCCGACCTTGGGTCACATCTTACTTGTGGGAGTAAGATAAAACTGGTCTTGTGCCTAACTCCTGGAGATGAGTAAATAAGTATTCATGAATTGGAGCCAAATTTAATTTAATCGAAAACATTTACAAAGTAAGGTTTAGTCGTCGAAATATTACCTTCACTAGAAATATTTTATATAAAGAAGTTTTGTAAATTGTTTCATATATTGTTCATTTTTTTAAATAAATATACAAGTCCAAATCTTATCATATTTTATTCAAACATGTATAGGTTAGGAACAAGATAATTAGTATTAAAAACATCATTTCGTGTAATTTACACGGATCCCGCTAGTTATAATTATTATCATTATTATTATTATGTTTACCACTAGGCGTTTTCACATAGGCTGCCATCAGTGATTGCTCATTGATAATCACCAGTTGTGTCCCCTGGAGCCTGAGTGACAAGTCTCCCCAGATTTCTAGTGCTCTCCAACCTTTTTTGATAAATACTGCGAATAAATTTGCGTTGTCACAACAGACGCTTACCATCAATTTCTCATTGTCAACAAACATTGCATTTCTCTGGGATTTGGATGGTGATAAGCCTCTCCAATGTGCCAGTTCTTCGTGCACTCTTCCAGCAGAGGTTATATTCTTCTTGATCCTTCACGACTGTTTTGTATTGTATCAACCGAAGCTGGTGCTATCACTTTTTGTAGGACCGGGGGTAGTTTATGAAATTTATTGCAGTTTCTGTTTCTTGGGTTCTTGTGGTGCTCTTTATGTGATTTTGTTTTCTTTCTATTTCACCTTGCACATGAATGGTTTGTCTTTGTAGCTTTTGTTGAAAGGTTTCCGCATTCAAGGATTTTCTTTAAGATGTCAGCTGTTTTTATCATTGCCGTCTGTTGTATGGTCTCAGTCGTCTTCCCTTTGATTCCAATTTCTCCTAGTCTTTTTTCCAGGTTTTTTGGGACTGTTCCTAGTGCTCATACGATTATTGGTATTATATTTACTTTCTTCATCCCCCATACCCCTTTACATTCTCTGGCGAGGTCAGTGTATTTGCTTCGTTTTTCTGTCTCCTTGATCTTCACCCTGTGATCGGCTGGGACGGCAAAATCTACGATTTGCAGGATTTTTTTCCCTCTCCACTATTATGACATCCGGTGCCTTATGCTTGTATGAGTGTATCTGTTTGTATCTCCATATCCCAGAGGATTTTGTATTTTTTGTTCTTGAGTAATGTCTGTGGTTTATGTTTGTACCATTTGTCCGTGTCCGAAATGCATTTGTTTGCACCATTCCCAGTGTACTGCTTTCCCCACACAGTCATGCTTATTGATGTATTCTTTTGGGGCCAGTTTTGGGCATTCATTTAATGTGTGATTTGCTGTGTCGTCTCTTTGTCCACACAGTCTGCATTTACTGTTTTCTTGGGTTGTATCCACTTTAGCTTTAATGTAGTTGGTCCTAAGTACATTGTTTTGTGCAGCCGTCAGTAGGGATTCTGTTTCTCTGTTCATGTGTCCTTTTCTTCAGCCATGTCCAGCTATTTTCGTTGGTATCTTCTCTTGTAATTCTTATGAAACGTCCATGTAGTTGTTTTTCTTCCAACTTTTCTTTTCTTGTCTGTTTGTTACCGGTTTACGATGCTTCCTCAGTTATTAATTTGGACGGTGATCAGATTTTCTGTGTCCTGGTTTATGTATTTCCCCAGCTCTATTTTAGTGTCGTCTACAGAGTCTTCCATAGATACCAGGCGTGTTCCCCCTTTCGTTTCTTTTCACGTAGATTCTATCTCTATCATATTTTTGATGTAATGCTTTAGTCCAACTTATGAATGGCCCAGAGTATCTCATATATGATACTGCCCAGGGTGTTATTTCTTTTATTAGGTTTCTGCTATATAATTTTGTTTCTAAGAATTTTCTTGTTCTCTTCAGATTATTCGTTTCTAAGAGCTTCTTCTTTTCTCTCTCTCTTTACTAAAAACGAAAATATACTTCTATGAAAAAAGTGTCTTTCCTAGAACGTCCCGCCGATCGAACACGATACCATGAGCCTGCTTCCCAACCGACTACAGCATTGTCGTCTTAAAGTGAAATGTGATTATAAATTCCTCTTGTATTCTCTCCCTCCCGCCCGTTGTTTCCGGTCCTCTTGTGGAGCCGATCATTGTCCAATTGACGAATTCTTTAACCATTCTGATCGAGTGACCATAGTTCCTTGGTAAGTGGTGACCTTTTAATAACAATAAACTGCACTGTGGATGCACTTTCTGCAACCTCGTGACTCGTTTCTCCTATCTTGTTGTCCTTTTGTCCTCGCAGGCCATGAGTGATGCTATTTTTTTTTTTTTAAAGGTGAGAAAATTGCTGTTTCCTATGTTAGCGTAAGCGATGGAGACGCTTTGAGTTTATTTTATCTTCTCTCTTTTTTTGCCACGTCACTAATAAGGATGCTGGAGGGAACGTTTTTACTGGTCTGGTTTTATTCTGATAGTCCCAGGGCCCGAACCTTAAAATAACTGGCAATAAGACTGTTCTATAAACTGATGCAAAATACTGGGGCTAAATTCTGGGCCATGCAATAGTTTTCGGTGGGGCTTGTCTAGGAACTGTTACGGCTTTTCTTTCTTCAATAATTTACAGGAATAATCTCTTTACCCTTTTAACTCTTCTGAATTTTTCCACATTATTTAATTACATTATCAAAAGTTGGAAATTAAGATAAAAAGATTACCTCAACTCCTAACGTGGGCCCTTACTACCAGATCTCTTGTTCTAACATCAGACGTCTGCATTAGAATCTTCAAGCGGTGGAGATTCATTTCCAAGAAAACCAAACTTGACTTGTTTCTGTATGAAACCGTAAATTTCTATCGATGACTTAAAGATTACAGGTCATTTTTACATGACCTCCAAACCCAAACCTCAAGATCTTTATTGACATGAAATGGCTTCTTATAGCAAAGACGGATGTCCATGTTATGGGAATGAGGATACTGAATTACCTCGTATGTGTTTCTGTGTAGCCTTTGTTCACAACATCTCTTTTATGCTTTTTCTCTCTATCGTCAGTACACACAATGAGGGCACTGTCATTGAGAGAATCTCTGAAAAAATTGACAAGATTCTGTTTGCGTAGCCTTCTATGAATATTTTTATCTGTCTCCAGTAAGATCGCAGAGTGTATCGATACTCAAGGGCTAATCTTTCATCTCTGAAATTAACACGCATTACATTTTCAGAAAGAACGTGTCATGTGTCACCTTAGGTATATCTGATTGGTTAATCGGTGATGTTGAGAGATTTATACTCTCTAAAAATGTAGACAGACGAAACAGCTATCCATGATTTACTTCTAAGTATGTTGCTACCATTGTTTATAGAACCCTCTATTTCAATTAATATTAACAGAATAAATGCTTTGAAACCAACCGCTGCAAATGGGTCTTTGAAAACGCATAAGAGTCCTATGTAAAAACAGGAGTTGCTGAATAGAAGCTTTTTTTTCTTGGGAGTTTTGGAGAATAACAAACAGGGTATTAAACAAGTGTAAGGCTTGTATTCCAACCATCATTAATGGTCCTGGTGTGATCAGGTCGGCATCTATGAAGTCAAACTTTATGTAAATAACTTTGTTACAAATTCTACCCGTTGCGACCAGGGCCATCACCTTCCGGATCTTTTAATACTTTCATTCAGTCCAAAGGAGGCATATTGCCACTGTGATTAGGGGCCAGATTTACAGGGAGAATCATCAGTAGGGAGTTGTACAGTAACATTCTAACATTACATTTATATTTTTGCATTTTGGTATCGTCGAGGAAACAGGTAGAAGGACGGGAATTCCAAAAGTAAGCCTCTTAAGGAGAGAAGCTGTTAGAGTATAACATTTTACAGTATCTAAAGACCTCATAGTGATAGGGAGGGATTTTGTTGCTGGTCGGGTTTGTCGGGCATATCAACGTTGAGCCTGTACAAGTGCAATAAGTTAATCGGAGCACATTCCGTGGAAGCACTTGCAGAACAATCAGAGGGATACAACATTGTGGTGACGGGACTGGGGCTGGAGCTTGGTAGACAGTGCAAGAGATATCAGGTTGACGTTTTTATTTTTGTACCCTTTCCAATAAAGAGAGACTTATGGTTGGCGCACCAGTCAAGATGTGGTAACAAATACCCCATGCACGGTCGAAGGGTGACTTTATAGATATAGCATACTGGCAGACGTGAGAAGTTTACTATTTCGGTCCTTGCAACAAACTTGGCAGTATCGTTTATCTATTTATTCCAGTTAATGTTGCCTGTGAATGTTAGACCGAGGAGTCTGAACGTTAGACTCACGAGAAGGTTACTCTTCGCCATTGGCATTTGTTGGTTGGAAAGATTTCTTATAATTTTTAAAGAAAATGAGCTTTGTCTTTGTAAGATTAAATGTAGTCATCCATTTGTGGGCCCCATTCTACTACATACTGGAGGTAATTTCTGATGGTTCAATCCATTGCCTTGGATATGTGTGTGTACGATTTGCCTGCATGTCACATATAGAGCATCGTAGCATCAGCAAATATACTCATCTCGGACGCGATGGCATCAGGGAGGTCGTTGATGTAAATCAGGAATAATAAAGGTTCAAGTATTGACTCCTGAGGCATACCAGCGTTAATGTGATTGTTATTAAATGTACAGCCATCGAATACGACTTAGATGCTTCTGTTAGCTAAGGCAGATTTGAGATATTAACTATTCATTTATTAATACTGCACGAATTAATTTTCTCGAGAAGACCTTGATACCAGACCTTATCAAAGGGCTTGCATATATCAAGCGCTACCGTTCTAGCTTCACCTGAATTATGCAGTGCACGGTATATGCGTTCAGAGATGACTGTTAGGATATATGCAGTAAAACAGAATTGCGAAATATGCATACGTTTTCCTAGAAAGAGTTTTTTTCTAAAAATACTCTGAAAGTATTTTCAAATACTTTGCAATGTTGCCATACTTATCAGCAGCCTTGATGCCAGCAAAAAAAAACTCGTCCTGACAACATGCCAATCATTGTTCTTAATAATTATTTAAGGATAGAAGCATCTACCGGTAGATGCTCCTATCCTTACAAAATTATTCAATCGTTGTTTAAAGAATAAATGCTTTCTATGTTGTTAGAAAACTTCGTTGGTTTGACCATTATTTAGAGATACTAAAGTCCAGCCTTCTGCATCTCAGTACAGACCGTCAAAGGTAAAGTGTTTAAATCTGTGATATATCAAGTAATTTCCAAACATCCTAGTAAAAGCAATCCACTTAGTAACAAGTACAATAGATTTCGTGCTAGAATAAGTGAATCTATTGACGGAGGCTTTATTTCTAGGGCGATAGCTCTCGACATATCAAAGACCTTTGATAGGTTTTGGCACAAAGATTTGGTTAACAAACATGCTAGCTATGCTATATTTGGCAATATGTTCGCAACCATCGTATCCTTAGTCTCTGATAGGGATATAAAAATCTGAAGCACGTCGTACCAACGCATAAAATATTCAAGGATATATCCTGGATACAACCCTCTTCGAGATCCTCACTCTTCCTCGTCATATTCTGAGAGCATTTGCTGATATCTACGCAGACGATACGCCTGTGCATGGAAGAGCCTCACAGAACAATGGTGACGAAGTTTTCGCTAATTCTCTCCCTTTTTATCTGAATAAAAGTAACTTGTTACTTAAGAAGCGTCCTACTTTTTCTTCTGGAAATTCAAGATCTAATCATCAGTAAGGTTCAAATCTCACTACAGGCGATACTAAAAATACAATTACGAATTAATTAAGAATTCTACCTGGTATTACTGACGGAAAGAGAGTAAGCTATTGTTGTATTAGCCGTTCTTTCCAACAAGAATGACAAAGAACAGAACGTATATGGAGAATCTTAGGGGTTTTTTTTATTTCCCATCACCGGATAGTTTACGCCGGCTACGCACACACATCCCCCCCAAAAAATTTTGACATATTTTTGTCTCATGAAAATCTTTTTCTTGCTGAGTTCACAAACTTGGTTTCCGCTAGAAACTAGTTCATGTATACATCCGATTGGAAAGCAATTTGCTCTGCATTGTCTACCCGAGCGTGAACTGAAGCAATTGTTCCACAAGCATTTCCAATTGTCTGTTTGATGAAATACAAGTCAGGGGATTCTTTCACAGTACCATTTTTAGTCAGCGGACACGAAAGCCTAACAGCAAGTTACCATAGCCAATAAAGCTTCATCGGTGCCAAAAACATCGGTAAATTCCCATTCTTCCGGTACTTCAATACTCCGATCACCAAGCGTTCCGGCTCTTCACGTTTCTGAAACCGCCACCTTTCAAGACTCGCTTGCACTGCGGAACATTCTCCTTTTTAAAAGTTATCAAGTCGATTTCTTTCTTTCCCGACGTCCCACCCACAATAGACTCGTCCGCGATTCATTTTTGCCACTCTTCATTATCTTACACTACCTCCGTGGATTAAATAAAGGGGTTCGTTCGAAATTCCATACAGATTCCCGAGTTCGACATATAGATGGCCGAGTTCTTCTTCTTCTTCTTCTTCTTCTTCTTCTTATTATTATTATTATTATTATTATTATGATGTACTCACTAGGAATTCTCACGCAGGTCATTAGTGATTGCTCTCCAACAATCGGTGGTATTCCCTGGGGTCTGAGTGACAACAATTCTCCCCAGATTTCCAGTATTCTCCACCTCTTTTCGATATCCACCGCTAATAAACTTGCAGTATCACAACAGCTGTTTATCATTGATTTCTCGCTGATAAAGACCATTGGTCTTCTCTGAGATTTGGGTGGCAATAAGCCTCCCCAAGGTCCTAGCAGTCTTTGCACCTCCTGTGGAGGTCTGGTTTGTGCTGTCCCTCCTCGGTCTTCTCATCCTCCTTGACCCTATGCAAATATATAGTGTGGTGTCAGCCTAGGCTGGTACCATTTTTATTTATTTATTTTTTAGGAGGGGGCAGGGAGCTGATGGTATTTCTTGCTATTTTCGTTCATTGGTTCATTTTTGTGTTGTATCAGTGATGTGTTCTCTCTGTTGTTTTATTTTATTCCTATAGTAGATCCTGTGTGACCCTTCGTAGCTTACGCGGGTTGGTTTCCGCATTCAATGATTTTTCTGAAGATTGTAGCCGTTTTGATCATTGCCGTCCTTTGTATAGTTCCAATGATTCCTTTCGATTCCAATTTCTCCCAGTTTATTTTCCAGCTTTTTAGGGGGGATTGTTCCTAGTGCTCCTACGATTATTGGTATTATGCGGACATTCTTCATGCTCCATATTCCTTTCAGTTCTCTGGCTTGTTCCTTGTATTTGCTTCGTTTTTCCGTTTCTTTGTTTTTCACTCTGTGGTTGCTAGAACGGCGAAGTCAACGATTTTGCAAGATTTTTCCTTCTTATTGATTATTATAATATCCGGTCTCCTAGCTTGTATGCGTTTGTCTGTTTGTATATCCATATCCCAGATGATTGTGTGTTTTTCGTTTTCCAGTACTGTTTCTGGTTTATGTTTGTACCATTTAGCTGCGTATTCGAAATTCAATTGTTTGCACAGTTCCCGATGTACTGCTTTCCCCACACAGTCATGTCTGTTCTTATACTCGTTCTGGGCTAGTTTGCTGCATTCACTTATTATATGATTTATTGTTTCGTCTCTTTGTCCACACATTTACTGCATTTACTGTTTTCCTGGGTTTTATCTATTTTAGCTTTAATGTAGTTTGTCCTAATTGCATTGTTCTGTGCAGCCATCAGTAAAGATTCCGTTTCTCTGTTCAAGTGTCTTTTTCTTTAGCCATGCCCAGCTATTTTCGTTGATTTCTCCTCTTGTCAGTCTTCTGAAGCGTTCATGTAGTTTTTTTTCTTCCCACTTTTCTTTTCTTTTCGTTTTGTTTCTGGTTTCGGTCCTTTTCAAGTTGTTCGTTGGAACAGTGTCTCTTCCTTCAGTGATAAGGATTTCCATGTGTTGAGTTATGTATTTCTCCAGCTCTTTTTTTGAGTCTTCCACACAATCTTCTATACTTACCAGTCCTCTTTCCCCTTCGTTTCTTCTCATGTAGAGTCTATCCGTATTATCTTTTGGGTGTAGTGCATTGTGCATAGTCATTAATTTTCTAGTCCTCTGGTCAAGGTGCCTGAGTTCTTCTTTAGTCCAGCTTATGAATGGTCTAGAGTATCTTATAAGTGCTACTGCCCAAGTGGTTATAGCTTTTACTAGATTCCTGCTATAATTTCGTTTCTAATAGTTTTCTTGTTCTTCGTAAGTATTCTTTTCCAATCTTCTCTTTTATTTCTGTAGATTTGATGGTGTCTGCTTCCAGAACTCCAAGATATTTGTAGCTATCCTGTTCGCCTAGCGCCCTCATTTCCTTTTGGTTGGGGAGTCCCATGCCCTCTGTTGTCTCCAGTTTTCCTTTTTTTATTTCTAGTAGCGCACACTTCTCCATTCCGAATTTGATTTGGATGTCCTATTATTAATATGATTATTATTATCATCATTATTATTATTATTATTATTATTATTATTATTATTATTATTATTATTATTGTGTGTACTCACTAGAGGTTCTCACACAGGTCATCATCGGTGATTGCTCACTGATAATAACTGGTGGAGTTCGGTCGAGTCTGGGTAATAACACCTCTCCCTAGATTTCCAGTCCTCTCGACCTCTTTTTGATTGCCATTGCAAATGCTCTTGCGTTATCGCAAAAGCCGATTACCATTGATGTCTTGCTAACTACTACCATTGGTCTCCTCTGGCATTTAGGTGGTTATAACCCTTCTCAAAGTCCCAGTACTCTTTACACCCTACCCAATGGAGATTTTCTTAGTACTTTCCATGATTGGTCTTTCCATCTTCCTTGACCCTCACGGTCATTTTGTGTGGTCTCAGCGGAGGCGGATGTCATCATGTGTTATATTTAGAGGGAGGCAGTTTATGAGATTGTTTGCAATTTCAATGCCCTTGGTTTCACGTGATGTTATTTGTGTTTTTTTTGTTTTATGATGTCATCTGTTTTCATTATTGCGGTCCGTTGTATAGTCTGAGTCGTCTCTTTGATTCTAATTTCTATTAGTTCTTCTTATTGCTTTTAGTGCTCATACACGTATTGGTATTATATTGACTTTCTTCATGTTCCATATCCCTTTCATTTCCATTGCAAGTTGTGTGCCTTTGCTATGTTTTTTGTCCCTTTAACTTTCACTATATGAATTGCTGGGACGGCAAATTTACGATTTTGCACTTTTTACCCCATTTTTAAACTTTCATCTGGTGTCCTTGCTATGATAAGTTTATCTGTCTGTACTTCTATGTTCCAGAGAATGTTGTGATATTCTATTTTCCAACACTGTCTTTGGTTTGTTTCTGTAAAATTTGTCCGCATGTTCAAAATCCTTGTATACTGCCTCCCTTAAACACTCGTGTCTGTTTTTGTAAATTCAAAATAGCGTATTAGTGGCTTCCCCCACGTGTGAGGTTTTGTTCTCTTTTCTTTGTTTTTTTGTTTGTTTTCACCCAAAAATGAAACTACTGTATAGTGTAGGTTTTTCAAGACACTTTAATCCAAGTACTTTTTACTCATTGTGAATTTTTCTGATGATGTTGTAGCGTTGCAGATACGATATTGACATACAAATATTGTTTGGCACAAGACAAATGAAACGGACCGTAAAAATATATCTCACAGAAATGTTATGTTTTTGGGAAATGTGAAAAAATAAAAATGATAAAATAAAACCATGGTTATTGAAATATAATATTAACTGACTTATATTTGCTGTTATCAATAATTGACAATCATTGAGCTGAATCTTTTAAGGAGACTACAAAGTTAAAGGAACTGATAGTATATGCTAATACATATATTGTCATTAATAATTATATATATATATATATATATATATATATATATATATATATATATATATATATATGGTGGCAGCCAAAAACGAGTTCGTATTGGGATTCGAATCGTGTGACTTGCAGCGATGTTTTCTTTCCATACTCATGATTGCGGGATAGCATGAAAACTATATGTATATAGGTTAATTTGAAAGTTATATTTATTCATACATAATTGTTAAATCTTTAGCTAGATCAAACAGTTTAAGTAAGTTGACAACAGGCTGTTATTTATAGCGTAATGCAATATACTAGACCTCCGCCCATTGAGCTCTTTTAGTAACCTGCGGATATGCCTGCTGAATTTGGCATGTAGACGTTTATTTACTCTCCCAGTTCTACCGAAAATGAGTAGTGGCCACAACGGAACGCGCTCCGAATACTATGTCAAATATGATATTATTATTGGGGGTTCAAATCGTATGACCGGCAAGGATTGTCTCCTCCCACACTGATGATTGCATGGTGGCAGGAAACGCATACACACACACATATATATATATATATATATATATATATAGTTATATATATATATATGTTTACATTAAAAGTAATATTTATTTATAAATAATTATATATAGACTTATATATATGTATATATATATATACTTATATATATGTATATATTTTTTAATTTATTAATTTTCCAACGAATGTTAAGTCGGTAATATCTTGGATTTAGTTAGTTTGTCTGGGAATTTAAACTGCATTTTACACTTTTTTTTTTAATGCCTCAAAGCTTCTTTAGACTATATACT
The DNA here is from genome assembly GCA_963556195.1 of Sepiola atlantica. Lineage (NCBI taxonomy): Eukaryota > Metazoa > Mollusca > Cephalopoda > Sepiida > Sepiolidae > Sepiola > Sepiola atlantica. Next base: position 9,405,957 of record OY744550.1, on the reverse strand, counting down.
GGGTATTTAGATCTGTATGGCTAGGTTTCCTTCCTCTTATCTAATTACTTTTCTGGTACCTAAGGTACTTAAGCTTTATTTTTTATTTATTTTTTTAATGCAACTTTAATTCCTATATAATTTTATTGCTAGCTACCATATTGCAGAATGGTTCTTGTATGTAGTGTTTAGATAGTATTATTATTATTATTATTTTTATATATATTTTTTATTTTTTTATTTTTTATCTTTTATTTTATTTTTTTATTTTTTAAATTTTTTTTTTATTATTGTTATAATTTATGTTATTTGATATGCAAATTACTATATCATACGGTAGTCTTAAGGGTAATATATTATTATTATTTTATCATTATTATTATTATTTTTGTATATATTAGTGATATTTTAAGCTGAATTATTTCAACACTTGATTATTGGGGAAATGGTCGTATAATCAGTACCATTGGAGAGCCATGCATATTATAACTGTTCTGTTTTTAAATCTCCGAAACAGTTACATGGTAAACAGCTGATGATTCCCGTGTTAATATTAGACGCTTAAGGTCTCCTGTTTTTGTTTCACTCTTAGATAATTAACCCCCCGTTTTTTTGTTTTTTTTTACTTATATTTTTTCATTTATTAATTTTCCAACGAATGTTAAGTCTGCAATATCTTGGATTTAGTTAGTTTGTCTGGAAATTTAAACTGCATTTTACATTTTTTTTAATGCCTAAAAGCTTCTTTAGACTATATATATATACTTATATCTCTCTCTCTCTATATATATATATATATATATATATATATATATATATATATATATATATAAGAAAAATGTAACATAAGTATATCTTGAATTAAAACTTTTCATTTGTACTACAACCTTTGTTTATATTAACCATATAGTTGGGGGATAATACTAATATATACTCTTTCTATATAAATATTTTTTATTGTACTTATATTTAGTTTTAACTCGTAGTATTTGTCTATTTTATAATATCCTATTATTATTATTATTATTATTATTATTATTATTATTATTATTTTTTATTATTATTATTATTATTATTATTATTATTATTATTATTATTATTATTGCTATTTGTTGCTATTTTGTAAATATTATAGTTTGTTTTATTTGTAATTATTTCTGTATTTTTTAAATGTTGTACATTTTATACATTTTGGTTTAATTGTTGTTTCTTTTTTGTGTGTGTTGGTATTTTATCATGTATGGTAATTTGAGGTATCGTAATTTGAGATATGAATTGTGATATATTACCCAGTGTATGTTTTTGCAAATTACTGTTTACTTAATGATGAATTTGACTAAAATTTAGATGTTTTGCTCGACTTTTAAAATGTTGGTGTCTATAACAGTCTCTGCTGAAAAGGCTTAGCGCCAACAAATGTACATTTTATCTCAGAAACGATCGTACACCTAACTGTTGTTGATGTTTACTCCTTGAACGAATATAATCATATATATCATAAAAGTGTTTATTTCGAAACCATAATTTACTTAAATATATATAACATTTATAAGATTAAAGTAATAAAAAGAAAATAATAAATTAATCTTGCATTGATAATGGCTTATATTTTCAATTTATAATAAATACCCAGCAATGCTTTAAAACTAAATGACCCATTTTATTATATATATATATATATATATATATATATATATATATATATATATATATATATATATATATATTTATATATATATATATATATTATTATTATTATTAATATTATTATTATTATTATTATTATTATTATTATTATTATTATTCTCATTTATTTACTCATATATATATATATATATATATATATATATATATATATATATATATATATATATATATAGTGTTATAATGGAATAATTCCAGGAAGAAATCCGGGTAAGAGAGCTCAATGTGGTAAACAGAGCAATAATAACGTAAAATATAATAACACGAAATTACATGATTGTCGATGCAATAATTTATTTCAACCTTGCGGTTTTATTCAAGCATCCAACTTAACAATTACATTTTTGAGACTGATAGAAAACTGAATTTACCCTCGGCACTTCGAACACAATCAGAGGGAGTCGTGGTAGCAGCCAGTTTGAACACCCAATATAGAGCGAGTAGGAATTAACATCTTATATTTAACTAAAGTAATCTAAAGGGATCTTATGGTTTTTTTTGTTTATTTTTATTAAAATAATAACGTCTGAGTTAAGCGCACATATTCTTTCTACATATCCGATCTGGTGACATACGCCTCCATACACACGCACACATATACCTATTCTTAACATCACACACACACAATTTTTGGCTAGCCCGAAATTCAGTTTTCGGCCCGGCAAACGAAAAGAGGAAAGGGAATAGGATAAAACATAAACACATGTTCGCGTGTCATCAGCCGATTGACACTTCTCGTGCCCTCATTCTATCTAGATTCGCGTGTCAGAATCAATTTGAAAATTAAAAATTATTTAAGATTATATTCCAAATGTAATATTATAATACTCTGATTTTCACAAATTCATCTTACATTAGTTTATAATCTATGGAAGCCTATAATTAATTCTAATCTAATATTGTCTAGTGATAATATTATACACTTAATTTAATTCGCTATCTTATTTTAAGTAAATAAACGAATATCTCAAAGTACAATTATATCTGCATACATCCCCACATATATACACACCTATCTCTACACACACATATATATATACATACATATACACACACATACATATATACATACATATACACACACATATATATATACACACATACACACATATACATATATATATACACATACACACATACACACACACATACATACATATACACATGCACACCCATACCTACTACCTTGAATTAAAACATTTTAAGACATCGAGGATAAATGTGTTTCGTCTTTAAGTATTCATTAAAGAACATCCCTACTAAATGAATGTATACCTACACACACACACACACATATCCATACATATGCACATACACACACATACACACATATACATATACATATACACACATATATACGCACATGCACACATAGCCACAGATGTGCAAAATAGAGATACACATACATGCATACATAGACATACACAAATGCACACATGTACACATACCTATACACATACTCAGTCATACGCATACGTACACACATACCTATACTCATATACGCGCACATGCCCATACATGCACACATACCCCTGCACCCATGTATACACATATATACATACATACACATACATATATACAAAATAACATATACGGCCTGGAAAGTTTTAAATTGCATATACATACACATATGTAAAATAATACATACGGCCTGGAAAGTTTTAAATAACCGGGGTAAGAGTTTAATTAAATATAAGCATATATTGATAAGGTAAATATGCAGGATATACATACACACACACATACACACACACACACACATACATGCTAGCACATACACAAACACATGCATGTACGTACACATATATATACATACAAAAACATATGTACTTATATATACGCTCCTATTCTTACCATACATACATATACACTAATGCCCGCATACACGCGCATCCGCACGCGCATGCATACATATAAGCAAATATAAGGCTATCTTATTTCAAGTAAGTACTCTGAATACACGAATATCTTAAAGTACAATCGTATATGCATACATCCGAAAAACAACTATAACTAATGTCACCAGGTCAGTAATTACATGTTCATAACAGATATTAATGTAAATATTTATGGGGGTTTACCGTAACTGATCTATTTGGTATCTTCACCGTTACAAATCTAGAGGTCTATCAGATTATTAGATATTGGTAATTTTAAATTTGCATTTATGTCTGCATTTCGCCATCAATTCATCGCGTTTGTTTAAAAGATTATTGCGGTCGTATTTTAGGATTCTTATTTTTTCCTCTAAACATGAATTGCATCTCTGCCTAAATCCATTTGGGATATCCGAAAAGCATAGTATTGACCACGAAACCACCGGGGACCGGTTCTCATTTTTCAGAAGCCACCATTGTTTCGCTAATTTAGTTTTGTTCTTGAGATCTGGGTTGTTAAAAGAGTGTTTGTGGTCATAAAAGCGTTGTTTCCAGTTACCCGCGGAGATGCCGATGTAGACTTTATTGTCCCTGTTATTATCTTCCGGATGAATAGTGGCCTTATACACCACACACTCAACTTTACAGTTACCGTCCAGTGGGCAGTTCTCTTTAACTTGGCAATTACATTTATCTACTGTAACCTTATTTTTACTAGAATTGTTTAGTAATTTACGATTATGGGTGCTGATTATTCTATCGGATAGAATAATATATATATATATATATATTAGTGAAATTAAACTGAATTCTTTCGACATTTGGTTATATCGGAAGTTGTCATTTAATCAGTACCACTGAAGAGTCATGAATTTTAAGACTGTTCGTTTTTTAAATCTCCGAAACAGTTACATGGTAAACAGCTGATGATCCCAGTTTAATATTTCACAATTAATGTTAAGGAGACCTGTTTTTTGTTTCACTGTTATATACATGAATCCCCTTTTGTTTTTATAAAATTTCCAGCGGTAAATCGGCTTATGCAAGTGCTCATTCTGCGTTATTTTGGATTTAGTTAGTTTCTCTGGGAATTTTTTTTTAAAACATAGTTCACCCCAAACAAGGCAGGCCGCCACTGTAGACGTAAGGGGCTACTGAGAAAAAAGAAAAGGGGAGAAGATAGTGGGCGGTCAACCTAGACTTGTATCTGTGCCGCGAGATGTCTGTTTACATTAGTTTTAAACTTCTGCATGCCTGTACTGTCGGGGAAACAGGGGGCAGGAAGGGAGTTCCAGAGGCCAACAGTACGAGGAAAGAAGCTATTTGAGTAGAAGGCTCTCCGACATCTGGGGACCTCCACAGTGAATGAATGAGATTTAGTTGATTGTCGAGTTATTCTTGTGAATTTTCGTCGAGGGGGGCACCAGAGTAGCCAATTCATCGGAGCATAATCCATTGAAGTATTTGTAAAACAAGCACAAGGATGCCACGTTGCGGCGATGGGATAGAGGCTGGAGCTTGGTTGACAGTGAAGGGCCTATTAGGTTGGCGATTCTTTTTTGGACCTTGTCAAGGAGTGAGAGAGTAGTAGATGATGCGCCAGCCCAGATGTGACAACAATACTCCATGCATGGGTGGATGGTGGCTTTGTAGAGATACAGGATAATGCCAGGTGTGAGGAGTTTACTAGCACGGTAAAGGGAGCCAACCTTCTTTTCGGCAGCCTTGGCAATGTCTTCGAAGTATTTGTTCCAATTCATGTTACTTGTGAATGTTAGGCCGAGGAGTTTGAATGATGAACTCTCAGGTAGGGTGTTATTTGCCATGACAATCGGTGGTTGCAAAGGTTCCTTGTAATTATTGAAGGAAAGAAGCTTTGTCTTTGCGGCATTAAAAGTTACCAACCATTTATGGCCCCAATCTACTACAGGCTGGAGGTCATTTTCTAAAGATTCAGCCATTGCCTCGGATATGATTACGTCGGTTTTGCCAACATGGCGAGAGTAAAGGGTGGTGTCATCAGCAAATAAACCAATCTCAGACTATATGCCATCAGGGAAATCGTTTATATAGATCAGGAACAACAAGGGTCCAAGGATAGATCCCTGGAGTATACCAGCATTTATGTCATGTTGCATAGATGAGCGGCCATCGAGGGCAACCTGGATTTTTCTTTTGTCTAGGAAGGATCTAATTATATTAAGTAATTGCCCAGTAATACCGTATGAGCGTATTTTCAGGAGACGTCCTTTATGCCAAACCTTGTCAAAGGCTTTGGGTATATCTAGCACTACTGCTCTAGCTTCTCCTGCCCCGTCGAGTGCATGATACATGCGCTCAAAGATGGCCGTTAGGATGTCTACAGTAGATCGGGCGTGTCTAAATCGATACTGGCGGTCGGAAAGAGGTTTAACATTAACTGAGTGCCGTACTATCGCTAGATTGATTAGGGATTCAAAGATTTTAGCAAAGATCGGCAGCAGACTGATTGGGCGATAGTTCTGAGGATCTGTTTTATTCCCAGAGTTCTTGTAGACTGGGACCACAGAGGCAATTTTCCAGCTATCGGGGAAGCAAGATTCAGCTAATCTGCATTTCCTGTCTTTGGTTTAAATGACTCAAAGCTTCTCTAGACTATCTCATATATGAGGCAATAACTGTTGTAGCTGCACTGAAGAGCTGTGATACATCGAAACAGTATGTATGTGTATGACTATATATATATATATATATATATATATATATATATATATATATATATATATATTCTTTGTATAAATTTGAAAAATTTTCCGTTTTTACTTAAAGTTCACTAACCGATTGATAATGGTCGTATTTTAAACGATTGAAATATTTCGGCAGAACTATACAACATGTGGTTTTGAGTTTATTTTTGTTAGTTGTTGATTTACTTACCATTTATACTATTTTTAAGAGTTAACATTGACTTAATTACGAGCGCCATAAACAATGAGGCTACTTTCAACGGCTACGAATGAAATGAGAAATAAGTCTTATTTATCTGTGAAGTGAGCAGGCAACTGTCATAACAGTGTTCCACGGAAAGGACCCACACACACACACACACACACACACACACATATATATATATATATATATATATATATATATATATATATATATATATATATATATATAATAATTGTTCGACGATATACTTGAATACTTGACCGGGCCATTCATTTTATTACTCCGATTGTAAATATTTTATAACTTTAAGATCTGATTATGTTCTTTAATTATTATTTTTTATTTAATAGTTTTTATATATATACGTTAAGCAATAAGAACTCTTTTCATATGTTCATGCAAACAAACCAACATTGACTAACTAGACACATAATTTTGTTTCAGTGTAGCCATATTGTAGGGTCAACTGAAGTTGTCCTTATTTAAAGTTAAATTGCCGCAAATCTCAGGATTCTACTTGTCACAGTTAACGGAGTGATTGTCCGATTCTTCAGAGACATAAAATAGCAATAGATAAATCTGGACCTTCTGAGAGAAGTATTCGTTATTAATTATAATAATGATGCCTATCTACAGCTTGCATACTTCTATATATGATATATAAATATATACATGTATATAAATATATGTATATATTTATTATTAATAGTGAGACTTTCACGGTTTACGTTCACTAGATATTAATTTTAACTCTAGGACATGTATAAATAAAAAATATATAAAATTAGATTCCAGTCACCGTGTCGTTATTCATTTTTTAAAGGGATTTTTGTTTATTATTATTTACTATTTAATTATTTAATTATTTAATAATTTACGATTTATTAAACAAAACAGTAACTTATTTCCTAATGAACATGTATATATAAATGCTTTAATGATGCGAGTTTTATTTTAGAGATGTTTTCCTGGGTGACACATATTCAAAATCCAAAGTATATAACTCTGTATTTTTTAGTCTGATAGAGTGATGAAAAAACGAATCGTAAATAATTGGATCCCTTTAAGAATAAATAAATACATTGTAACTGAACTCTCTCGCTCTCTCACTATATATATATATATATATATATATATATATATATATATATATATATATATATATAAATATATATATATATATATATATATATATGTATATATATATATATATATAAATATATATATATATATATATATATATATATATATATATATATACATATATATATATACATATATATATATACATGAATAAATGCGAAAGTGTTTTTCAATCTATCCTAACAGAAGTAACATCAACACCAGTTAGGATTATTTAACTCTAATGATATAAGAATATATTGAAATACCCTATATATAGGCATCTCCAACTCACTCAAACAAATCTCGATTTTTCTCATTTGCATATTTATTTATTTTTAAGTTTTTAATAAATTAATATTCTGTAATATAACTTTCTACTTTGTATTGTCAAATTTTCTTCTACATGCGCAATCGTCTTATTGATTGTGTCATTATCATAATTATGAATGAAATAAGATAAATAGATTATATAAAAACGTTTACAAGGGAGATAATTTACTTCTGACTTTCGTAAAGCGTCAAATATCGCTAGGATTTCAACAACACTTTGATCGCAGTCAAAAAGCCAAGGAACCAGGAAAAATATTTTTTGTGATGAAGCATTTTAAAATTAAACTACATAAACGGTTGCTTTTAAACCTATTGTAGTCATATATATATATATATATATATATATATATATATATATATATATATATATATATATATATATATATATGACAAAACTAAAATTAAAAATAGAATTACACTAAATAGGAGTAGGTATAATGATAATTATAAAATAATGAAATGAAATCAAATTTTCTTTTTGAATAATAATAATAATAATAATAATAATAATAATAATAATAATAATAATAATAATAATAATAATAATAATAATAATAATAATAATAAAAATAATAATAATAATAATAATAATAATAATAATAATAATAGCCATGATGCCACTCAACTACATACTCAGAAAGTGTGATGCCGGATACAGGTTTACGGATACAGAACAAAGAATAAACCACTTGATGTACATGGATGACCTTAAACTGTTTGCAAAAAACAAAAAAGAACTGGAAAAGCTGATAAACACAACCAGGATATTCAGCCAGGATATCCAAATGGAGTTTGGAATAGAAAAATGTGCACTGCTAGAGATCAAAAAAGGAAAACTGGAGACGACAGAAGGTATAGAACTCCCCAACCAAGAGGAGATGAGGGCGCTAGGAGAACAAGATAGCTACAAATACCTGGGAGTTCTGGAAGCAGACACAATCAAATATACAGAAATGAAAGAGAAGATTGGAAAAGAATATCTACGAAGAACAAGGAAACTCTTAGAAACTAAACTATATAGCAGAAACCTAGTAAAAGGGATAAACACATGGGCTGTATCACTAATAAGATACTCTGGACCATTCATAGGCTGGACCAAAGAAGAACTCAGGCACCTTGACCAAAGAACAAGAAAACTAATGACTATGCACAATGCTTTGCACCCAAAAGACGACACGGACAGACTCTACGTGAGAAGAAATGAAGGAGGTAGAGGACTGGTAAGTATAGAAGACTGTGTGGAAAACACCAAAAAAGAGCTGGAGAAATATGTAACCCAGAACACGGAAAGACTGATCACCACAGCAAGAGACACCAGCCCAACAAACAACCCCGGAAGCACTGAACCCAGAAACAAAAAGACAAGAAAGGAAAAGTGGGAAGAAAAACAACTACATGGACGCTTTATAAGACTCACAAGCGATGAAGCCAATGAAAACAGCTGGGCATGGCTAAGAAAAGGAAACCTGAACAGAGAAACGGAATCTCTGCTGACGGCCGCACAGAACAATGCGATTAGGACAAACTTTATTAAAGCAAAGATAGATAAAACCCAGGAAAACAGCAAATGCAGATTGTGTGGACAAAGAGACGAAACGATAAATCATATAATAAGTGAATGCAGCAAGCTAGCACAAAGGGAATACAAGAACAGACATGAAAGCATGGGGAAAGAAGTACACCGGGAAATGTGCAAACAACTGAATTTCGAATATGCAAGAAAACGGTACAAACACAAACCAGAAACTGTACTAGAAAACGAAAAACACAAAATCATATGGGATATGAATGTACAAACAGACAAACCCATAACAGCAAGGAGACTGGATATGATAATAATCAACAAGAAAGAAAAATCCTGCAAAATCGTGGACTTCGCCGTTCCAGCAGACCACAGAGTGAAGATCAAAGAGACGGAAAAGAGAAGCAAATATACTGAACTTGCCAGAGAATTGAAAGGAATATGGAACATGAAGAAAGTCAGTATAACACCAATAATCATAGGAGCACTAGGAACAGTCCCGAAAAACATGGAGAAAAGACTAGGAGAAATAGGAATCAAAGGGATAACTGAGACCATACAAAGGACAGTAATGATCAAAACAGCTACAATCCTGAGAAATGTCCTCGAATGCGGAAACCAACCCACATAAGCAACGAATGGAGAACAAACACATGGAAGCACAAAAACAGAACCGGGCGCAAAATACAACCGCACGAGAGAGGCGCAAGCATAGGCTGACGCCACGAAAATTATAGACAGAGGGTCGAGGAGGGAAAGCGCAAAACCAGACCTCCACTGGAAGAGCGCGGACAGCTCTGGGACCTTGGGAAGGCTTGTTGCCACTCGGGCCCCAGAGGGGACCAATGGCCCTTATCAGCGGGAAATCGTTGGTAGGTGGCTGTTGCGATTACCGCAAGGTCATCAGCGGTGATGAACGAAAAGAGGTGGAGCATACTGGAGGCCTGAGGAGACTTGTTGTCACTCAGACTCCAGGTAATACCACAGGTTGTCGGCAGTGGGTGACCACTGACGATGACCAGTGTGATAACTCCTAGTGAGTAAATAATAATCAAAGGGATAACTGAGACCATACATTGTTGTTGTAGTAGTAATAATAATAATAATAATAATAATAATAATAATAATAATAATAATAATAATAATAATAATAATAATAATAATAATAATAATAATTGAAATGGCTAAAACAGGAAACTTGAACAGAGAAACAGAATCACTACTGACAGCTGCACAGGACAACGCGATTTGAACAAACTGCATTAAAGCTAAGCACCTAAGAAAACAGCAAATGTAGACTCTGCGGACAAAGAGACGAAACGGTAAATCACATAATAAGTGAATCTAGCAAATTAGGCTCCCAAAACCACAAGAACAGACACAAATGCGTGAGCAAAGCAGTACACCGGGAACTATGCAAACGACTGCATGTTGATCATGCAGAAAAATGGTACAAACACAAACCAGAGACAGTACTGGAAAACGGAGACCACAAACCTTTTGAGGACATTGAGGTACACACAGATAAACTCATCCAAACAAGGAGACCGGACGTGATAATAATCCACAATTAAGAAAGTAACTGCTAAATTGTAGATTTTTCTGTCCCAGTAGACCAAAGGGTTAATATCAAAGAGAAGGAAAAACGAAGTAAATAAACCAAGCTGGCCGGAACATAAAGACAGTCAATATAATACCAATAAGTTTAGGAGCAGTCGGAATAGTTCAGAGACAACAGGGGAAAAGACTAAGAGAAATTGGAATCAGAGGTAAGACTGAGACTATATAACGGACGGCAATGATGAAAACAGCTGAAATCTTAAGGAAAATCTTCGAATGCGGAAACCAACTCACATACACTGGAAACTACGACATAAGTAAAGCAAATACATAGAAGGAACACAACATGAACCAAAGGGAACTAAGTCTGTAAGAAATCTTATAAACTGCTCTCCCTATGCGTCAGCATCGGCTGATACCACATAAAATACCCGAAAATCAACGAGGATGGAAAGACCGAGGAAGGGAGCACACACCAGACCTCCATTGAAAAAGTGCGGAGAGTACTGAGGCCTTTGGGAGCCTTATTGCTACCAAAATTCCAATGAGTACCAATGGTCGTTGCCAGGGATAAATCAATGGTAAGCGGCTGTTGCGATAAGTCATTCCAGAGAACACTGATGGTTATTATTAGTGAGTAATCTCTGATGATGACCTGTATGAGAACCCCTAGTGAGTAAAAACAATAACAATAATAATAAAATGAAATAAAGGACTAGGATAATGGTAATGGATTTAAGAAGAAGAACAATTTATTTTATAAATTCAAAGTTAATTAAACTTTAAAAAATATTTTAAAATATATACTTTAAGAAAATATTATTTTTAATAAAAACTTATCCGTAAGCATATGTTCACAAATGTCGATGAGCCATTCTCACTTACTATTACATTTTAAAGAATTCAAATCTGGACAAAACTTTGAATGCCAATATTTAACAAATGGATTGTATCCTGGCACGTACTGCCATTCCGGTTTAAAATGGATCTGAGGGTAATTACAACTAAGAGTAACTGCACACTCTCCAAAGCTTCAAAATGGGACATTGCCACTCGATGTAGTTTAACATCATACCCAGGATCGTGTTGGTAGACACAGTTTGAGAATTTTATAGAGTTCAGAAGAAAAGAAAAACATTTTAAAATGGTTGAACAATATGGAGTTCATGTTTTTATGATGGGTTAGGTGCATGTGGACGAATTATTGTTTAAAGGTGCCTGACATTTCACTGCAACAGTTAAGATGAGTTAGACAATTTGTACTATTCATTAATTAATGTCTTTGACCGAAATGTAGGCTACATGATACTTTAAAGATGTAACTATTGAACTATTTTAAATGTGAAAGTGTATGTATATCTTTAGATGACCCATGCTATTTATTGCTTAGTGACAGCTAGAGGCTTTAAAGTTCAAATTATTGTTAAACCGTAGAAGCGAAATATTTATAAAGTGTTGGTGTAGAACAAATATTTAATTACTTCTTAAAAGTATTTAATTTTAAAATAATTAAAATCTTTATAATGGAGGGGTACAGCATCTTTCTCGGGACGAAGTTGGATACTGCTGCCTGCTACTAGTTATGCTTCCCTATGGGGACCGCAAACCGCTTGAAATTCCCAAAACAATGTAAATTTTCTGTTTTCAGAATACGAGTGGAAGTTCTCGGAAAAGTACGTGAAGGTTTTAAAGTTCAAAGAAGTAAAACTATTGTTAAACCGTAGAAGCGAGATATTTATAAAATGTCGGTGTAGAACGAATATTAATACTTAGCAATAATAATGGATATCTTTAAACGAAAATACAACGTGAATATTACGTTGCAATAACGTTTCGCGTTAGCTGGGCCTCTAGGAGATGTTTGGTGTTCCTAAAACCTTCGTAGGCGCATCGATTGCTTTCTTTATAAACATGCGTGTAAAAAAAAAAGTTATACGTGACAACTCCTGTGGCATGTCTCTTCTCTGAATTGCTGGAAAGACCCTTCTCAATGTCATTTTTAACCCAATCATATCTAACCTATTCTGAGCTGTACAATGATTGGCATTTCTCTCAACCCACTTCTACCCACTCGGGTCGTGGGAAAAGTACGAGACGCCAATCAGAAATTGTACATGTGTTTGTTTTTCTGTTTTACTTTTGTTCTCCCCAAAACAAAGGGGCACATTACCACTGAGGCGTAAGGCCCACTGAGAATTAGGGGCCATATTTATAGTAGGCACCGTAAGTGGGGAGTTGTGCAGCGACATGTTTGTTAACATTACATTTAAATTTCGGCATGTTGGTACAGTCGGAAAAATAGGGAGCAAGGAGGGAATTCCAAAGTCAAGTAGGTCGACGAAAAGAAACTATTAGAGTAAAAATATTTCCGTCATCTGTAGGGTGATTTTTTTTGTTGGACCCGTCGAAAACAGTGTCCCGCGGTAAGTTCTTAAAAAATAGTTAGCATACTTGTTTGCTGGTTTGGTCTGTGGCGGCATTGACTCGAGAATAGTTGAGTTGGCTCCAAATGAATTTGCCGTATCGAATACGTTGAAGTGTCGTGAGATGATATAAGAGTCTGTGAAAATAGTTTCTGTCTGTATTCCTAAGGCGTTATATGTAACTGCCGACCAGTTGCGACTCCCCTGACAGCGTCTGTCAGTAAGTAGAGGTGAAAAGCACACATAACCTTGTATTCGCAAATGGTCACCCATCTTGTACTGATCAGGCTCAACGTCGCTTAACTTCAGTGATTTAACGAGAACCGGTGTGTCAACACGATTGCGCTGCCTATGTAAATGTGTGAATACGTGTTATTGGAACATGCTGCATATTAAAGTTAGTAAAATAATGGCCACCCATCTGGTACTGACTAGGCTAAACGTGGCTTAACTTCAGATCTAGTGAGAACCGGTGTGGCAACGTTATTTAAAGCAATTCAAAATACATTGGCAATAGAAACGGAACCCTAACACTAATTCCATGTCAAAAGGAGCAAGTTGTGGAGAAAAAAAGTTATGTACAAGTATATTTATTTAGAGTAAGCGGTCAAAATATGCCAATCTTCTCGACAGATTTGTATTTCAATCGATCGCTGTGGAGACGAGTGGAGTGATTGGCCCTGCCACAGGCAACTTCCTCGGCAGCCTTGGTCGATTAATGACGCGCAACACCGGAGACAATCGCGAATTGTCTTGGATTTACGATTGCCTCTCTATCGCCATTATTCGTGGAAACGCCTTGAGTCTGCTCTCGGCCTACCAAGCCAGCCGAACATTCGAAGAAAACTTTTGACTGTGATACAATTATATATAAGGATTTCTCGATATTGAACTAAACAATGTCCAAGTGACGAATAAGGGATTTATTAATTAATTATTGAATTATTAATCTTATAGTTTACTTTTTCACCGAAGGATCAGTGTAATATATTTGTTTCTAATTTTTTTATATTTGTAATTGAATAAAACTTCATTAATAATAATATAAAACTGTTTTTTGAAATTATTTATCTCCTCTCCATGGGAGGTTAGACACAATGTCAGGTGGGTGTTGAATAGCCATTATACTAGCTGAAGTCCATTGTAGCCTACAAAAAAACTGCCTAAGTCCTGTCGACATGCCACGATATAAGCGCGTCAGGGGATTAGTAATAAACTAACTCTGGTCGAAGAGGAAGTAAAGCCTGGGAGGGTGGATCTCCTGAGACCGAACAGAACCATACCTCAGTTCTACAGCAACAAAGCCACAGTCAAGGACGTATTCCCGACGGACACGAACACTTACTAAAACTGTGGCAGGGCAGTATATATAAGGTTATGTACAAGTATATGCATCCTCAAAACAGTTGTCTAAGACTCTCTTGAATGCGCTTGTGGGGGCTGCTAGACTACATTCTTGGGAAGTTTGTGCCATGGGGCAGAACTGTCGACAGAGTAAGGAGCATTCCACCTGTTGAGCCTAAACGGCGACATTCAAGCTTGTGCGTATGGCTGTAGTGACCCCAGTATGACACCCGGGCATCATCAAGAAGTAAATTAGCTCCCGTTCATGACATTGTGTGTTAGGAATAGGTTTCTCCGCAGTCTTCGTTGTTCATGTGTAAATAGGTTCAGCCACTCCTCGTAAGTTAGCATTGAGAGCCGTTTCACAATACGCGTGGCCAGGCTCTGTATGTGTCTGGGGTTGGTTATTTTTCTCTCTCCCACGGCGGGAATATGTGACACAAGGTCGGAAATTGTGGATTGAAAAGTCAGCGTCTAAGAGATTGGGCACTCTGGCCTACGAAAAAATGCCTGAGCAGTCCCATAGTTATTCTCTGGTGGCGCCGCGTCAAACAATTAGCAATGCACTAACTCTGGGAGTGTGAACCCCGTATAACTGCACATAACCATACCTCAGCCCGACAGAGAAGGGCCAGATGATGCCACAACGACCTACTCTCTGTCGGAAGGATATATACTTTAAAAATGTCGTTCCTAATGTTTAAACAGTTTATATTTGGGTCAATAATATCCCTTAATATGTAATATTTTTCTGCATCACATAAGGCCACCTGTTTATGTTTATTATGCTGGAGCGTATGATGGTCTTCTATCTATTACTTTCCATTTGCTAGTTGAAAGTGTTGTGTTGCACTTATCTTTTTATTTAAAGGTATACATGTGTGTGTAGAATCTCTACTTCAAGCTTCTCTGCGTCATGCCTATGCCTTTTTTCCGTCCTGCCGCTGGGCTGTCTTGTTGTAGCAATCGCCTTATACACTAGGGAATCAATTTTGCAGTTCCGCTCGAAGGCGCAGTTGTTTTTGTCCTGGCATGAGCAGTGTGTGTTTTCTATTGTGCTTGATTCAGCGAGGATAGTTTTTCTTACAGATGAAGTAGTGGAGTAGTTTATCTTAATTGCATTCCTGTTAAAAAGTTTATGTAAGTTGTGTGTTGGAGGAAAGTGTTTGCCAAGTTAGCTGAGAAAGAGATGGCCTACTCTCGTCTTGGTGTTAAGAGAGAAACGGGGAAAACAAATCATCGACCTCCTCATATTGCGGCTGTCACGCGCCTGGTTTCGAGTAGGTATGTACGAGATCTCTTCTCTGAATCGGCTTTCACAAAGCGCTTTATTATAATAAGGCGCTGCCTGTATGAAAGGTCTGAACTCCTTTGGCTGATGCTATTAAGCAAGTTTTTAAAGACGGTGGGATGGGGATATATTATATTATATATATATATATATATATATATATATATATATAATATGTATATATTTCTTCCTTGTTCATTCTAGATTTTAAATATTTTGAATATTCAATTTGCTGCGTCTGATGTATTTCCGTTGCTATTGTCGTTTTTTAGTTGACTGATGGAGTAATAATGGGTTGGTATCTTTTTTTTCAATTTTCTAATCTATTTTTTATTGGGATGGGGCATCTTACTCCTACATCTTACTGAAGAGTATGATGGTCTTCTCTCTATTACTTTCCATTTGATAGTAGCAAGTGTTGTGTTGGCCTTAACTTTGTATTTAAAAATATACCTGCGTGTGTACAACCCCTGCTTAAAGCTTTCCTGCGCCATGCCTATGCATTTTTTGGTTCTGCCGCTGGGCTGGCTTGTTGTAACAATGGCCTCATACACTAGGGAATCAATTTTGCAGTTCCCCTCTTATTCTTTATAGCTCCTTTCACACAGAAGAGACGTTGTCAATCTATTTACTCTACTGTTATTTCCATGGAAAATGCTCGACTGAGCTCGAGTCTCTTGTTCATCCTCGTAAGATATTCACAAGAATTCATCCTTCTACCACAACGGAAAAATAGTTTTCTTTCTTCCTTCCCTCAATATGCCTTGCATCAGGCAGAATTTCCATGGCCGGAGTGTCTTTGTAAGAGCTTCACATCTATGGAACACATTACTGCGGAACTGTTTACCTGCAGTTTACAACATTATCATCTTCAAATCTAATGTCAACAAATAATTGCCATCAACTGTCCCATAAATAATCATAATTAGTTTATTGATCAATTGCAATATTTCCATAATGTTCTTCAATTTTTAGCTGACAATTATTCCATATAATTAACCTTTATCCTCGAGTGGCTTTTGGCCTTCATACGTGGTGACACAATAGTAAAAAAAAAACCCAGCTAATTTAAGCCAGAACAGCATCCCCTTTTTGGGGGAGCTGGATTCCCATTATCAACTTATTTTATGTCTGGCCTTGCTGCTGTGAGAAGCCTATGAACCTATTCACGTGCAATAGCGGTTGAATGTCTGACACCCGGTAGGATGCCATACATTCAACAGCTATTTCAAACACTCCAGCCGAGAAATTAAAAATAAAATCTAACTGTCCCTTTTAAGTGCAATTGTTTGTATCTCTCTTGCACTTGGTTCGCAGGGTATATTCGCCAGCTGGTTTTTCAAATTCTTTTTCATGAGTCCGGTTGCTTCTTTAATTACTGTAATGTCTCCAATATTGTCTGAATATATGTTGTTGTTTTTTGTAAATATTACTTTAATCCTATGATTTATTATAAAATGTCTTCTGTATATGATGGTGTAAATGGCGCTGATTAAGCGACGGTTTGAAGTCATCTGAAGTATAATACGAAATAAAATTTTCCAAATTGTCTTGGAAACAATCGTACGCAAAATAATCGTTGTGTTTGAATTCTTGGACCTGATATAGATAATATTCTAATTTTATTGATCTCAACTCACTTTATATTTTATATATATATATATATATATATATATATATATATATATATATATATATATATATATATATATATATATATATATATATATATAACTTCCGCCGGTCGCACAATTCGAACTCCGGACTGAAGTTACCTTTAACTTCTACCCATCACCCTTATTCTTTTGAGCGAATATATAGTAAGTTGCCAAGAGCGTTCGTCTTCCAAAGGGAGGGATCTCTCGCAACATTGCCGAGTTGGAACATATTAATACTTCTCTGTAACAGTGTTCGTTCGTGAATGGCGCTTTATTCCATATAGCTCTTATTCTTTCTAGCGAATAAAGATTTGGCGGTTTCTGTAATGTCACATATAAATGTATGCTTATAATTAATTTACAGATGCTCAATTTAGGCCGATGCCCATTTTAAGACACTTTTTTGTCAGTCCTATGTTCTATATATAACGATTTTATGTGTTGCATACACGTTTATATTGGCATTTTGTGAACGTTCACATATCTATATATAATGTGAAATTGTTATTTTATCTTACAGATTTTGTTAACTTTCTACATATCGATTATTAAATATTTTTTTTTCATTTCTTCATTTTAGGTATGTTTCGTGTTTTACGATGGATCCAGGCAGTTGGAAACACCACGATGCATCAATAAATTTTAGCACAAAAGTATGGACCCACTCTCCTTCGGTTGATTTCAATACCTAAAAAATGAAATAAATACAAATCTGAGATAAAAAAACTTTTTTTTATCTCTAGCACCGCTTTCTGTCTTCATGGAAAATTAATTAAAATAATTTCTTTCTTGGCCTTTTGGCTGAGATCAATGTGTAGTATCTGTTCCGATGGGTGCTACACCCTGTAGACCGCTACCGTCTTGGCCTTCGGTCGTTGATTCCGCTGGTCTTAGGGTGTGTCCCGTGCAGTTCTAGGAGATGCACCCTCCCAGGCTTTGCCTTCTCACCCTTTAAGAAAGAGTTAGTTTATTGCTAATCGCCTAAGGCGCCGCTATCAGGGAATGCCGACGGGGCTGCCCAGCGATTTTGTAGCTAGAGTGCTCTTCCTCAGGGCGCTGACTTTTATATCATACTTACCGGCCTTGTGTCACATCTTACCGCTGTGGGAGAGAGATCAATACACAAAAAAATGATTTGTATTGATTGATAATCGAGATATTTCCAACATATAATACAGGAACAAATTATGATAAAAAAAGTCATGTGATACCTGTTTGTTAAGGTGGTATATTCCCGTGGAACTCAAATTATTTTTTAAATACCTTTTTTAGCGGTTGACTAACATCTATTAGAACTTTTGCCAGTCGAAACATGAAATTTAGTCCCCAACTTTTTACTGTTTTAAACATAGCTCTAATGAGAGAGATTTATCAATGCAGATGTGAGACGGGAAATTGCCAGCAGAGTATAAATTTGAAAAAAGAAGTCTACCAGTGTTGAATGCCATCTCCTTCACAGACGTCAATCAACGACTGAAATCAAGGTGAAGGTTCTTCAGCAATACCCAACGTCTAACGATATCATAGGAAAATACCAGACTGCAGATGTGGACCAGATAGCTAGAAAATGCCCCAACCCTAACTCTAACATAGGAATCCTCCCTCTTTTCTGAAGCCCTCCTGTCTAGTTCAAAAGCAATCTTGGTCCAGTGGAAGCCATTCAACCGTCTGAGAACGGGGACGGGTTTTCAAAATCTGTTATGGCCTAACGGTGCTACAAAATCGACCCAACCGTCTGTGAATGTTGGGAAGAGAACCATGCAATGCAGCATTGACTTGTCTGCCCTCTACTATGCAACCAGTGCAGTTTGAAATATTTCGCAATGTTCAGAAACTACCGTATGACCACGTGGGTCAAAGACACGAAGAGAAAAAAAAGACTTTAAATTATGGAAAGAATTATAGAACTCTTTCAAAAATGAAAATCACCACGGTATACGGTAAAAATCATGATTTTCCCCTGTCAGAAGTGTGAAATAATTCGTTGTCTGCGTAGATGAAATGGGAAGTTCCTGGAAATACAGAATAAGGGCAGACTATGTGTAAACACAAAAACTCCTCAGGACAAGAGACTTGAGGCGGGTTTTTTTTACAATTTATTCATTGGTATCCTTCAGTCTCGAAAGACAATGGTGTTGCGCCGAGAACGTAAATCCTCTGTGAGTAAGGGACATCTTTCTCCCATGGAGTAGACACATTTCTCCGTCGTTAGAATGGCCTATTGAAAGGCAGACGCCAATACACATGTTTCTAGTGACGTTGCAGGAGCCCCAAGAACCCTACCTGAAAGTTCATCATTCAAACTCCTCGGCCTAACCTTCACAGGTAACATGAATTGGAACAAATACATCGAAGACATTGCCAAGGCTGTCGCAAAGAAGGTTGGCTCCTTCTACCGTGCTAGTAAACTCCTCACACCTGACATTATCATGTGTCTCTACAAAGCCACCATCCGCCCATGCATGGAGTATTGTTGTCACATCTGGGCTGGTACATCATCTACTAGTCTCTCCCTCCTTGACAAGGTCCAAAAAAGAATCACCAACCTAATAGGTCCCTCACTGTCAACCAAGCTCCAGTCCCTGTCCCATCGCCGCAATGTAGCATCCTTGTGCTTGTTTTACAAATACTTCAATGGATTATGCTCCAATGAATTGGCTACTCTGGGGCCCCCTCGACGTAAATTCACTAGACTAACTCGACAATCAAATAAATCCCATCCATTCACTGTGGAGGTCCCCAGGTGCCGGAGAGCTTTCTACTCAAATAGCTTCTTTCCTCGTGCTGCTGGCCTCTGGAACTCCCTCCCTGCCCGTTTCCCTAACAGTACTGACATGCAGAAATTTAAAACTAATGTAAACAGACATCTTGCTGTGCAGATCCCAATTTAGGTTGACCCCACTTAACCTTCTCCCCTCTTCTTTCTTCTCAGTAGCCCTTTACGTCTACAGTGGCGGCCTGCCTTGTTTGGGGTGAACTATGTTAAAAAATCTTTTTTTTAATATACAGCTTCGGACTGCGTTCGAAACACCGGCTTCTGATATTTTTCCTCAAACTTACCCCCTGAAGCCTTTCGTTTACTAAAAGGGCAGTAGAAAGTGGACCTTGGGTTCACTTCGGCAGCTTCCTAACTCTCGCTTCCCTTATTTTGTCCTTTAGTCCTCACATTCTATAAGCAATGTTTCTAACAAAGGGGGAAGAATTGCTGTTTTCTGGGTCGGAATCTATCCATCTAACACTTATTGTTGGCTAGTTTTTGACCTTGAAGTAGTGTTTTAGCCCTTTACATCAAGTGGCTTCTTGCCTTGTCTGGATCTATTTCTATTAAAAGAAAAACTGGCCACCACTTATCAAGGCCAAAAGCCAGTCGAGGATGGGGCTTAATAGGATGGAATGATTGTCAGGATCAAGTTCGAATACTTGTGGGGACGGTTTATGGCAGATATCTGTTGACATTGGGTTTGTAGATAACACAGTTGTAATCTGCAGGAAAGTAGCCTCGTGATAATGGGTTCAACAGAAGAGGAGCCCTTGCGAAGAAAATATGTTCGTGGAAATGTCTCCTTGTCTTAGACACACTGAGGCAGGTAAAGGAAATTTCTCTTCGTCATTGTAGAGACGAGTTCTTGCTGGGAATATATATTACAAGGAATAACCAGAAATTGCAGTTCATTTGAGCACTTTACTTGTATTAGATGAACTGTATTCCCAAACTGATTAGCCGCATCTACACAAATCACTCTTCACACGTAAGGTAAACTTCTCTTATCACTTGTAGCTGTTCCGACGTATCTAAACCGGACAAACATGTTAGGAGCTGGGCAGTTTACAATTAAATCGGCGATGTTTCGGACAAAGAAGAACGAATTTCTGTTATCTGGGTTGGTTGTTGTCTTAAGTGGATGGTGTGTGATGATTTTCAATCCTCTCATAATATTCATCATCATCCAACGGTGTATCAATCCATCTCATTAACCCGTATCCTCAATAGATGTTAGCATTAATAAGTGGTGACTTATAAATATAAAAAATATTAAAAAGGGCCCCAAATTATATATGCCGAGTTCAAATCTTACCGGATCCACTGCGATAATGTACGCACAAGTAATATTTAAACTGTATGAAACCACACAACTTACCAAGATCATAGGAAGTGACGGTGGCTCAGTGGTTAACGATAAAAACTAACCACCTGAGTGTGTGAAGTTCGAGTCCAGTTCGTTCCACAGAAGCACTTTCACTAAGGATGTTGGCAACGTTCACGTGATCCTTCTAGTAAGTATCTGATGTCTTTTTGGAAATAATTTTAACCAGAAAAATATCGACGAAGCCAATGCCAACAATAAAATAATCTGATTCATACAGAATGAATGAATGACTAAAATCCTTAGGTAAACCAGCAACGTGTGTTCACTGAATTGTTTACAAAAGTGTTTCTCTACGCACTGTGTCACAGTATTGAATAAGCCAAAATAGGTGATATGCCGTCAACTGGACAAACTGACCAACCAACTCCAAATTATGATATAGGTCACAACTTCGTGTATAACCTTTATGAGAAAATCATGAAAAGTTTCGCAATAACGAATATTCCGCAGATACGTCCATTTGTTTAATGACAAACAAAGCGTTGAGACATTTAATCGGAATCGGAAATCAGGAACATTGGTACTTTTGGGATATCAGAATCGGTAAAAATTCAAGCCTTATTTACGATTCCAAAAACGATTATTTCATTTATCTTTTTTTTTGTTTTGTTTAACATTTTGTTTTCTATTGCTAGTACAAATGCTAAAATGATCAATATTTATTGATTCTAAATTACATCTAAGACTAAAATTTATAGATCATGATAACGATTCTAGGTAAAAATGGCTTCTAAACACCAACAAAGACTAACATTCATAATTCATGATAACGATTTTAGGTAAAATTGGCACCGGTAAAAATGGCTTCTCAACGACCACTAAGTTCATAAAAACGATTCTAGGAAATAATGGCACCGTTAAAAATGGCTTCTAAACTACCAGTAAGACTAAAATTATAGATCATTATAACGATTTTAGGTAAAAATGGCCCCGGTAACAATGGCTTCTAAACTACCACTAAGACTAAAATTTATAGATCGTAATAACGAATTTAGGAAATAATGGCAACGGTAGAAATGGCTTCTAAACTACCACTTAGACTAATATTTATAGTTACAAATAACGATACTAGGTAAAAATGGAACCGGTAAACATGTCTTCTAAACTACCAGTAAGACTAAAATTATAGATCATAATAACGATTTTAGGTGAAAATGGCAGCGGTAAAAGTGGCTTCTAAATTACCACTAAGACTAAAATGTATAGATCGTAACAACGATTTTAGATAAAACTGGCACCGGTAAAAATGGCATCTAAACTACCACTAAGAAAAACATTTATAGATCATGATAACGATTGTAGGTAAAAATGACATCGGTAAACATTGCTTCTAAACAACAAGAAGACCAAAATTTATAAATCATGATAACGATTTTAGGTAAAAATGGCTTTAAACCACCACTAAGACTAACATTTATAAATCATCATAACGATTTTAGGTAAAAATTCCAGCGGTAAAAATAACGATTTAAAGTAATAATGGCACCGGTAAAAATGGCTTCTTAACTACCACTAACACTAAACTCAATAGATCGTAATAACGATTCTAGGTAAAAATGGCAACGGTAAAAATGGCTTCGAAACTACCACTAACACTTAAATGTATAGATCGTAACAACGATTTTCGGTAAAAATGGCACCGGTAAAAATGGCTTCTACACTACTACTAAGACTAAAATTTATAGATCATGATAACATTTCTAGGTAAAAATGGCACCGGTTAAAATGGCTTCTAAACCACCACTAAGACTAAAAATTATAGATCATCATAACGATTTTAAGTTAAAATGGCACCGGTAAAAATGACTTCTAAACTTCTACTAACACAAAAATGTATGGATCGTAATAACGATTTTCGGAAATAGTGGTAACGGTAAAAATTTATTCTAAACTACCTTTAAGACTAACATGTATAGATCGTAATAACGATTTTAGGTAAAAATTGCACCGGTAAGCATGGCTTCTAAACTACCACTAAGACTAAAATTAATAGATCGTAATAACGATTCAAGGTAAAAATGGGACGGACAAAAATGTCTTCTAAACTCCAACTGAGACTAAAATTTATAGTTCATGCGTACGATTCTAGATAAAAATGACACCGGTAAAAATGGGTTCTAAATTACCACTAAGACTAAAAGTTTTGATCATAATAACGAATTTAGGTAAAAATAGCTTCGTAACTACAACTTAGACTAAAATGTATAGATCGTAATAACGATTTTAGGTAAAAATAGTTTCTAAACTACCACTAAGACAAAAATGTATAGATCGTCATATCGATTCTAGGAAAAATGGCACTGGTTAAAATGGCTTCTAAACTACCACTAAGACGATAATGTATGGATAATAATAAAGATTTTAGGTAACTATGGCAGCGCTAAAAGGTGCAGCTTAATTACCACTAAAACTAAAATGTATAGATCGTAATAACGATTTGATTTAAAAATGGCACCGTTAAACAGGGCTTCTAAACTACAACTAAGACTAAAATTTATAGTTCATGATAACGATTCAAGGTAAAAATGGCACCGGTAAAAATGTCTTCTAAACTACCCCTACGACTTAAATTTATCGTTCATGATAACGATTCAAGGTAAAAATGGCACTGGTAAAAATTGCTTCTCAACTACG
This sequence comes from Sepiola atlantica, assembly GCA_963556195.1. NCBI lineage: Eukaryota > Metazoa > Mollusca > Cephalopoda > Sepiida > Sepiolidae > Sepiola > Sepiola atlantica. The sequence goes on along the minus strand of OY744550.1, from coordinate 9,381,431 downwards.
ACTAAGACTACAATTTATAGATCATAATAATGATTATAGGAAAAGATGGCAACGGTAAAAATGGCTTCTAAACAACCACTAAGACTAAAATTTACAGATCGTAATAACGATTTTAGCTAAAAATGGCACCGGTAAAAATTACTTCTAAACTACCACTAAGGCTAATATTTATAGATAATAATAACGATTCTAGGTAAAAATAGCACCGGTAAAAATGGCTTCTAAACTACAACTAAGACGAAAATGTATAGATCGTTATAACGATTTTAGGTAAAAATGGCACTGGTAAAAATACCTTCTAATCTACCACTAAGACTAAAATTTATAGATAATAATAACGATTCTAGGTAAAAATAGCACCGGTAAAAATTGCTTCTAAACTACTACTAAGACTAAAATTTATAGTTCATGATAACGATTCTAGGTAATAATGGCACCTGTAAAAATGGCCTCTAAACTACCACTAAAACTAAAATTTATAGATCATAATAATGATCCTAGGTAAAAATGACAGCAGTAAAAATGGCTTCTAAACTGCCACTAAGACTAAAATTTATTGTTCATGATAACGAGTCTAGGTAAAAATGGCACCGGTAAAAATTGCTTCTTAACTACTACGAAGACTAAAATTTATAGATAATAATAACGATTTTAGGTAAAAATAGCACCGGTAAAAATGACACATGTAAAAATGGCACGAGTTGATTAGTAACATAAATGGCACAAGTGAAAATTCTTGATGAAAATCTTACAATGTGTTCATCAAAATCTTTGATACATAAACAGAAAACATTAAGAAGTGTGTCAAATTAAAAAGACTATATTTACATTTAAAAGTAGATGAGAACTCTCCGCTAAATCACCCCCTAAAAGAAAAAGAAAATTCTATTTTAAAAAGGTAGAATTTCTTGAGACGATTTTAGAACCGGAATCGGTAATTGTATCGGAATCGGAATTTAGAACAATATTTGTAATTGTATCGGAATCAGGAAAAATATTGTAATCGTCTCATTACTAGACAAAAATGCAATTTCAAATTCAAGCAAGACAGACCAACGGCAATGCTATTTCAAAGTTATGGGGCATAGATCGATGAAAATACAATTTCTAATGTAAGTGTGAGAGACGAAAATGCTATTACAATGTTCAGTTGTGCAGATCGACGAAGATGCTATTTCAAACTTAAGCGTGACAGACCAACGAAAATGCTTTTTCAATGTTCAATTGTGCAGATCGACGAAAATGCTATTTCAAACTTAAGCGTGACAGATCAACGAAAATGCTATTTCAATGTTCAGTTGTGCAGATCGACGAAAATGCTATTTCAAACTTAAGCGTGACAGACCAACGAAAATGCTATTTCAATGTTCAGTTGTGCAGATCGACGAAAATGCTATTTCAAACTTAAGCGTGACAGACCAACGAAAATGCTTTTTCAAAGTTCAACGTTACATATCGACGAAAATACTATTTCAAACTTAAGCGTGACAGACCAACGAAAATACTATTTCAAACTTAAGCGTGACAGACCAACGAAAATACTATTTCAAACTTAAGCGTCACAGTTCGACAAAGGGGACAGAGCCTCTTTTAGTGATACTGAGGCGCATCTAAAATATGATACGCCCATTTAATTTGCGCGTTTAGCGATGAAACTTAAACATGACAGACGGATAAGAAATAGCCGCAATCTATTGATGCTTGTCCCTGAAAGCGTTTTTTTTTTTACCTCCGTCAAATAGGTTATGTTTTCGGTCGAACTTGTCATTATACTTGTTTGTTTGTTTGTTTGTTTGTTTGTGTAAAGTCTAGCGTCCACAGCGCTTGAGCAATTGTCACCAAATGTATCGGTCATCGGTCATGGTTTATCTAATTAAATTTTTGGATATCTAGATAACTGGTAATGGTTACGGAAAAAAATGAAAGTCACACTCAGCGATAACTTCGGTTCTCTTTATCGTACTGACTCTCTACTTGGCCCATATCATAGTCAATGAAGTCCCGCATCTTGTATGATATTCACGTTGACGTTGACATTGATATTGAAAAGTTGGATTATGGTCGAAATTGGAATGGAATTTAAACTTCCAATTTTTATAACTTTGCTGTATGGATCTGATACACTTTGATAACTGTAACTATCATGTAAGATTTCAGCCTGATAAGATCAATAGATGAAGCGCCTAATTTCCGTGACTGCTCGGCGGCAACGATCGGGCAGGTCGCGGAAGCGCCCAAGAGCTGCCGAGACGAAAACGAGGCTGAAGCAAAATTGAAAGTCGTAAAAATGGAAGAGTGGCAGACAACAATACAAGACGAAGAATACAAAAGAAAAAAAAATACATATATTTGAAAAAAAAATTTTTTTTTAAATGGACAAACCATATCTGAAGAACTTTAAATACACTTAAAAAAAAAAATCCGTGGGCCAAACGAACCATTTTAATTTTTTTTTGTCTTTTTTTTACATAAAGCAAAGAAGAATGTTATTTTTCTTAGGATATTTAGGTAAGTTTTTTGGGTATATATTTTTTTTTTTGGGGGGGGGGGATTTCATATTTTCTCGTCGAGGGTCAGGCTTTACGGATACATATGCAGCCGGTTCGAAAGGTCTTCCCAGCGCTTGTTTTGTTGTGCTGAGCGCAGACGATTGGTAGCAACCTGATCGGTCAGCTCTGCTTCAGCCTCGTATTCGTCTCGGCAGCTCTCGGGCGCTTCCGCGACCTGCCCGATCGTTGCCGCCGAGCAGTCACGGAAATTAGGCTCTTCATCTGGAGTAGTACTGTTTTTTGAGTTATCAACGTTTCTATTACATAATTTCGGGAATAATTCATACAATATGGATAAGTAAGACTCAAATAAGACTTTGGTTGATCTTTACGTTGCCAGGTATGCAGTTTCACGACTTACTTATATTCTTGTTCTTATATATGTCACTCACACAAAATACATGCTTTACTATTCCACAGGTTCAGAGTTAAGTTATGTCAGTAAATACTTACATCTTACTTGTACTAATTAGTCGTAGTTCGCAATTAACTCACCAAGTAGATCATCTCTTACTAATTTCCTATCACTCTCTCACTGTATGTCGTTTGAACACCCTTCTCTTATTTAATATGGTATTTATCACCCTCGCTTCCGTCTCTCTCTCATTCCATTAGCAGTCGACAGTAATGAAGAAAGGAAATAATAAAATGATTAAAATAGTATCTTATAATCAAAAGGTAATATCACCATGGTAATAATATTGTTTAACCAGTAGCAGTAAAGAGAAAGAAAGATAGATAGATATTAAGAGAGAAAAGGAGGGAGGGCGAGAGATAGAAGCAGAACAGAAAGATGCTAATTTGTATTTTGTATTTTATTTTCATATTTGACTGGCTTTGCAAACTCACTCTTTTTCTGATTCAAACAATCTAACCGGAGTTAAAT
>OY744550.1:9362996-9372996 GCA_963556195.1 Sepiola atlantica | reverse complement strand
ACCACCACCACCACCACCACCACCACCACCATCATCATCATCATTATCATCATCATCATCATCATCATCATCATGATTATTATTATTAATCCTATTATTATTTACTCACTAGGAGTTATCACACTGGTCATCGTCAGTGATCGCCCACTGCCAACAACCTGTGGTATTCCCTGGAGTCTGAGTGACAACAAGTCTCCTCAGACTTCCAGTATGCTCCACCTCTTTTCGTTCATCACCGCTGATGACCTTGCGGTATCGCAACAGCCACCTACCACCGATTTCCCGCTGGTAAGGGCCATTGGTCCCCTCTGGGGCCCGAGTGGCAACAAGCCTCCCCAAGGTCCCAGAGCTGTCCGCGCTCTTCCAGTGGAGGTCTGGTTTGCGCTTTCCCTCCTCGACCCTCTGTCCATAATTTTCGTGGCGTCAGCCTATGCTTGCGCCTCTCTCGTGCGGTTGTATTTTCCCCGGTTCTGTTGTTTTGTGCTTCCATGTGTTTGTTCTCCATTCGTTGCTTATGTGGGTTGGTTTCCGCATTCGAGGACATTTCTCAGGATTGTAGCTGTTTTGATCATTACTGTCCTTTGTATGGTCTCAGTTATCCCTTTGATTCCTATTTCTCCTAGTCTTTTCTCCATGTTTTTGGGGACTGTTCCTAGTGCTCCTATGATTATTGGTGTTATACTGACTTTCTTCATGTTCCATATTCCTTTCAATTCTCTGGCAAGTTCAGTATATTTGCTTCTTTTTTCCGTCTCTTTGGTCTTCACTCTGTGGTCTGCTGGAACGGCAAAATCTACGATTTTGCAGGTTTTTTCTTTCTTGTTGATTATTATCATATCCGGTCTCCTTGCTGTTATGGGTTTGTCTGTTTGTACGTTCATATCCCATATGAGTTTGTGTTTTTCGTTTTCTAGTACAGTTTCTGGTTTGTGTTTGTACCGTTTTTTTGCATATTCGAAATTCAGTTGTTTGCACATTTCCCGGTGTACTTCTTTCCCCATGCTATCATGTCTGTTCTTGTATTCCTTTTGTGCTAGCTTGCTGCATTCACTTATTATATGATTTATCGTTTCGTCTCTTTGTCCACACAGTCGGCATTTGCTGTTTTCCTGGGTTTTATCTATCTTTGCTTTAATAAAGTTTGTCCTAATCGCGTTGTTCTGTGCGGCCGTCAGCAGAGATTCCGTTTCTCTGTTCAGGTGTCCTTTTCTTAGCCATGCCCAGCTGTTTTCATTGGCTTCATCGCTTGTGAGTCTTATGAAGCGTCCATGTAATTGTTTTTCTTCCCGCTTTTCCTTTCTTGTCTTTTTGTTTCTGGGTTCAGTACTTCCGGGGTTGTTTGTTGGGCTGGTGTCTCTTGCTGTGGTGATCAGTCTTTCCGTGTTCTGGGTTACATATTTCTCCAGCTCTTTTTTGGTGTCTTCCACACAGTCTTCTATACTTACCAGTCCTCTACCTCCTTCATTTCTTTTCACGTAGAGTCTGTCCGTGTCGTCTTTTGGGTGCAAAGCATTGTGCATAGTCATTAGTTTTCTTGTTCTTTGGTCAAGGTGCCTGAGTTCTTCTTTGGTCCAGCCTATGAATGGTCCAGAGTATCTTATTAGTGATACAGCCCATGTGTTTATCCCTTTTACTAGGTTTCTGCTATATAGTTTAGTTTCTAAGAGTTTCCTTGTTCTTCGTAGATATTCTTTTCCAATCTTCTCTTTCATTTCTGTATATTTGATTGTGTCTGCTTCCAGAACTCCCAGGTATTTGTAGCTATCATGTTCTCCTAGCGCCCTCATCTCCTCTTGGTTGGGGAGTTCTATACCTTCTGTCGTCTCCAGTTTTCCTTTTTTGATCTCTAGCAGTGCACATTTTTCTATTCCAAACTCCATTTGGATATCCTGGCTGAATATCCTGGTTGTGTTTATCAGCTTTTCCAGTTCTTTTTTGTTTTTTGCAAACAGTTTAAGGTCATCCATGTACATCAGGTGGTTTATTCTTTGTTCTGTATCCGTAAACCTGTATCCGGCATCACACTTTCTGAGTATGTAGTTGAGTGGCATCATGGCTATTATAAACAGTAGTGGTGATAGAGAGTCTCCTTGAAAAATGCCTCTCTGTATTTTTATCTCAGACAGGTATTGTCCTTCGGCTGTCAGTTTTAGTCTCCATGTTTCCATTGCTTTCTGGATGAGATTAATAATCCTTTCTGGTATCTTGTATATCTTTAAGCATTCAATTATCCATGTTTGTGGGATTCTGTCGTAGGCTTTCTTGTAGTCAATCCATGCCATGGTTATGTTCTTTTGTCTTCTCTTCACCTCCTTCAGGGTCTTTTGATCAATGTATAGTAGATCATGTGCCCCTCTTTGTCCTTTCCGGCATCCTTTTTGTTCCTCGGGGAGCAGTCCACGATTGTCCAGGGATTGGTAGATTTGTTCTCTCAGTTGTGCTGTGAGAATTTTCCACATTATTGGTAGACATGTTATCGGTCTGTAGTTGCCGGGGGTCGTTCCCTTTTTGGGGTCTTTTTGTATTAGTGTTGTTCTTCCTTCCGTCATCCATTCTGGTACGTCTGTTTTATAGAGACATCCGCTCAGTTTCTGCGCTATTCTTTCATGCAGGGTATTATTATTATTATTATTATTATTATTATTATTATTATTATTATTATTATTATTATTATTATTATTATTATTATTATTATTATTATTTATTTGTACTCACTAGGAGTTCTCATAGAGATCATCGTCAGTGATTGCTAACCGACAACAACATGTGGTATTTCCTGGAGTCTGAGTGACAACAAGCCTCCCCAGATTTACAGTATTCTTCACCTCTTTTCGGTAACGATGGGTATCGCAACAGCCTCTTACCATTGAGCTCTCGCTGGTAAGGACCATTGGTGTTTTTGGGGATTGGGGTTGCAATAAGCCTCCACAAGGATCCGGCATTCTCTACACTTTTCCTGTGGAGGTCTGGTTTGTGCCGTCCCTCTTCGGTCTTCTCATCTTCCTCGACCCTCTACAAATATTTTGTCTGGTGTCAGCCTAGGCCGGCACGATTTAAAGAAACAATTTCTTTTTAATTAATTTTTTTGTTTTTAATTTTTAATTATTTTTCTTTTTTTGGGTGGGTGGGTGAGTGGGTAGAGAAGGGTGAGCATATAGTGTTTCTTGTAATTTCAGTTCCTTGGGTCATTTTTGTGTAGTGATAGCTGACCCCGCTGTAATTTATTGGAGGGGGGCGGATTGTGAAGTGCTGTTTCTTGCAGTTTATGTTCCTTGGTTCGTGTTGTGGTGTTCTTCGTGTGGTTTTGTTTTCTCCCTGTTGTAAATTCCTTGTTACTAGTTAGCTTATGCAAGGTTGGTTTCCGCATTTGAGGATTTTTCTTTAGATTGCAGCTGTTTAAAAAAATATTATTATTTTTTTTTTTTGGACTCACTAGGAGTTCTCAAACAGATCATCGTCAGTGATTGCTCACCGACAACATCTAGTTGTATTTCCTGGAGTCTGTGGGACAACAAGCCTCCACAGATTTCCAGTATTCTTCACCTCTTTTCGATAACCACCGCAAATAACCTTACGGTATCGTAACAGCCTCTTACCATTTATTTCTCGCTGGGAAAAAACATTGGTCTTCTCTGCGATGTGGGTGGCAATAAGCCTCCCAAAGGGTCTAACATTCTGAGATATTCCTATGCATGTTATTAATTATCCCTTCTCGAATTCTCCGTGGATATCTCGTATTTTGATTATTGCATTTTTCCAAGATACGCATAAGGAATCTTGAGATGAAAAAATATGGTTCAAAATTGGCAATGATCAAAATGTAGTATCTGTTCTGATATACTGTCTATACATATATATATACATGTATATATATATATATATATATATATACATGTATATATATACATATATATATGTGTGTGTGTGTGTGTGTGTGTGTGTTCGTAATCATTTAACATTCCGTTGTTGTCTGGACTTGTAACGAAATGATAATCTATTCCAATGTGCTGAAGAGGATATTATTATCAAATATTTCAGAAACATATGTACACATGGATATCTGTTAATGTTTATTTTTTGGAGCATGAATACCTGATATTGATTATGTCATAATTTTGCATTCTACTAAGTTATAATATATATATATATATATATATATATATATATATATATATATATATATATATGTATATATATGTATATATACATATATATATATATATATATATATATGTATGTATATATATATATGTATATATACATATATATATATATATGTATATATACATATATATATATTTATGTATATATACATATATATATATACATATATGTATATATATATATATATATATATATATATATATATATATATATATATATATATATATATATATATATATATATATATATATATATATGAGAAAGGAAGGATAAGAGTAATCCGACGTAATGGGATATGAAAAAGAAAAAAAAAAAAATTTATATATTCATCAACGTTTCGTCTTCATTGTAAGACTTCCTCGCGATGATAATTTGAAGAAAAATATCATGCAAGTACATCGAAATTTTGGGTTGACATGATAGTGATAAACGAAAAAGTAGTAGCCTGGGCTACTGCGAGCGCTGGAGGAGAGTCCAGGCTGTGAGAAGTCAGTGGTGGCGAAGAATGAAATGAATATGGAAAGCTTTGAGTGGGTACCATTAAGGCAACCGTGAAATAGGGTAGGGTGAATAAAAGTGAATTTGCCTTAGGGTGGGAGAGATGAAAGTGGGTCTTAGAATTCTATCGTTGTGAGGTATGGCATGGATTTTGAGAGGCTGGGGAAAGAGGAGGGAAAGGGGGAACTGTGTGTGTTTAGAATGTAGGTGGTATCATAGTTTAAGGAAAAGATTAGAAGAAATGAAGATAACTTGAAAATGGGCGGGGTGGGTAAGAGTGTGAGGGAAATAGTCAAAAGGGTGGGAGAGGTGAGAAGTGAGATAGAGGTTTTTGTTGTGGTCAGGTGTAAAAATTTTATTTTTTTAAATATTTTTTATATATATTTATATCTATCTATATATATATATATATATATATATATATATATAGTGAGAGAGAGAGATAAATATAAATATATATAAAAATATATATAATTATATATATATATATGTGTATGAATATATTCAGCATGCAATATATTTGAATATATTTACGCAACATATATCTGAATATATCTGAATATATATATATATATATATATATATATGAATATATATATATGTATATATATATATATATATATATATATATATATATATATATATATATATATATATATATATAAGAGTATAATAGTATACTAGAAACATTGCTAGTAAATAAGTATGTATATATATTTTTTAAAACAATATGTAATAAACGGAATGGTGAAACTGTTGTTGTTTAACAGAGGTGTATTTCTCTCGAAATATCAAAATATTTCCATCGCCCGGAGTAAGTGAACGATTTACTGAAGTAGTATGTGAAATATTTAATGAAAAATAAATAGATAGTTCTTGAAGAAAGATTTGGCATATATTTTTTTCAATCATCTGTTTTTATTCATCTTCTCTTTCACTATATTTTTTCTGCATAGCATACAGCCTCACCAAGTGCATATATATATATATATATATATATATATATATATATATATATATATATATATATATATATATATATATATATATATATATATATATATTATGCGTGAATATTCAGAGAGGGTTAAACTGTGTTTTGTAGGAAAGTAAAACAGACGATTTACGTGTGGGTGCTTCCAAGTATTTGCTCGTGTTGATCTGGAGTGCGTACGGCCGTGAGTGCGAAGTGCCTACGTCGGGCGTTGGAGTTTTTGACAGAGGGTGGTATCAAGAGGGTCGGGATAGTGACGAGACGCTAGAATTTTCTGGAGAAAAAAGGAAGACAAAAAAAAAAAAACAAAGAATAAAGCGGCAACCGGACATTAAAACATTGTGGAGTAAATACGTAAACGAAAGAAAGGATAATAGAAAAAGAGAAATGATGGAAGTCAAGTCGCGTGAATATCTAATCAGGAAATTATATCGAGATAAGGGGTGGGTAAGGTTAGGAGAGGGTGGTGGCGAAAAAGTGTGAAGGTTTTGGCGGAGGTGGAGTGGTTTGGTGAGGTTGAAAATAAGAAAAAAGTAGGGCTTGAAATGTGAAAGCGAAAGAAAAGATCTAAAAAAAAAATGTGTGTACGTATACGTGAGTTCTTTTGTATGCCGGTGTATATGTTTGAATACGTGTGAATACGTATACGAGAGCGCTTACATAAGCGAGTGAGTGTGTGCACGAGAGCAAATATGTGTATGTGTATACGAGAGCAGTTGCATAAGTGTGTACAGTTCTGTTTGTGTTTGGATACTAGTGTAGGTGTATGCGATAGTGCTTGAGTCAGTGTTTGCCTATGCGTTTGCGTGTGTTCAAACGTGTGTGCGAGTCTACAACATCAATTGCGTTAGTGTATGTGTGTACTTTCAAGTATGCGAATGCGCATACTTGTGTACACGTTTATGTATGTATACGTATAAAAGAGTTAGTGCGTCAGTGTGAGTTCGCGTGTGCATAGGTGTGTTTGCGTATAGAAGAGTGATAGCGTAAGTGTGTGTGCGTGTATTTGCGTAAGAGTATTGTGTTAATACTTCTGCTTGTGTGTGCATGTGGCGCATGTATGTGTGTATGTTCGCGTGTATAGCTATATGCGTGTGCATGTGCATAGCTATGTGCGGATATATGAATTTATATATATATATATATATATATATATATATTTCATTTTTATCTTTTGGTTTTTGCTGGGGATGGGGCATCCTCTCGGATGCCAGACATTCACCCGCTATTTCAGACACTCGAGTCGAAATATCTTTTTTTAGATTCTAACCGTCCGTTTAAGTGCACATGTTTGTATCACTCTTGCACTCAGTTCATCCAGAAAATATTAAGCGCGTTGTTGGTTGGACCATTCTTCTAGTTTTCTGCAATAGAAGGTATCTGTGTATATCTGGCGGCTCTTCCCGACTATTTCTGTGGCAGTATTGGTTTCTGTTTCTGCCTCATTTGTAAGACAGTCACGCCCAAAACGTTTAGCTAGTTTTGTAATAGAGGTTGTTATCTTTTCTCTGGTTTATTGGTGTTGCCTTACCCTCATAAGGTTTGGCTTCTGGGATCTCATCAGATATTGGCCGATGCTCACAATAGTGGCTCGATGTTGATGGTCAATTTCTGAGAGACCCAAACTTACTGCTCCTCTTGGCAGATACAGTTTTTGTAGATATTGGTTTCTGTACATTACTTTGCGCAGTGTCAACATTTTTCTTGTTTTAGTGTCTTGTCCGTTAACATCCTTTTTCGGTCAATCAATAATTCCAAAGCTGTATGTTATCATTGGCTAGTCGGTTAGTGGCAGTTACTTTGTTTTTGTTTGTGAGCTGTGTTTTGTAAATTTTTCTAACACGGAGTACATATTATCTGCCATTTTTTTCTCTCTTATCTAAGCATGTTGAATTGAATCGTGTTATTCTATGCTAAGTTATTTGTATTGTTCCTGCTCTTTAAGGGATTTTGTGTCAGTATCTTCATCAAGCTGTGTGTTTTCGTTTGGATCTTCTTCGCAGCTCTGAAGGAGCAGCTGGCAGATTTGTCCAGGTCAATCTTCATTCTAATATATTTGGAGAAGGTATGGACAACCTGTCTGAAATGCCATACAGCTTGAGGTCATCCATGAAGAGCAGGTGATTGAATCTTTTGCTTGGGTCTTCTTTGCAGTCCTGACTCAGGTTGTAGGCACTAGTAGATCTATCGCCAGGCAAAAGAGTAGAGGAGATCAGCTATAGCTTTGGAAGATTCTACTTCGGATCTTGACGTCAGAGATGTTTATGGTTCTATTAGGGTGGCGTAATGTCATGGTTATTTGCCACACATTTATATGTACTGTCATGTCTTTTTATATTACCGGATAGATCTTATACAATTCAAAACACCGGAGAAGCTATGCGTGGGGCACATTATCACATGCCTTTTGGTAATCGATTCAAGCCATGCTTATGTTTCTCTGCCACTTACTACAGTCTTTAAGTATGGCCTCATTGATCAATAACTTGTCATTGGTGCCTAAACGCTTCCCCTTGCACCTTGCTTGTTCTTTTTTTAGTTACGCTCCAGAAGAGAGGTGTTCGTAGATGCTCTTTGTCACGAGGCCAGTGAATAGTTTATAGGTTGTAGTTAGACAGCAGATCAGTTTGTGTTTAGTAGGGTGTTCTGTCTCACTCGTATTGAGTATGAGGGTCGTATAACCTTTTACTAGGCATGCTTGTGTTGCATCCTCACACCTCAACAGTCTAGTGAAACAACTACTATGATGTCTATCAAGTGCTGTTATATATGTGTGTGTGTGTGAGAGAGAGTATTCAAACGTATGCGTGCGTGTGTTTGCTCAAATACACTGTGCACTCGTCCATGTGTGCCTTTAAGTTAACGTATGTGGATTCATTCGCGTGAAAAAAGAAATGCAGAAGCAAAGACAATAAAAAAGAGGTAAAGAGTAGTGAGGGGGAGGTGGTATATTGGTGGTTGGAAGGGGAGGAAACGGTAAAAAAGTGAGAGAGAGGTGGCATATTGGTGGTGGGAAGAGGAAGAAACGGTAAAAAGGTGAGAGGGAGGTGGCATATTGGTGGTGGGAAGAGGAAGAAACGGTACAAAAGTGAGAGGGAGGTGGTATATTGGTGGTGGGAAGAGGAAGAAACGGTACAAAAGTGAGAGGGAGGTGGTATATTGGTGGTGGGAAGAGGAGGAAACGGTACAAAAGGGCAGGGATATAAAAAATGAAGAATTTGAGAATAAACATGCAACTTTTTTTGGTAAGAAGTAAAAAAAACACATTCGAGAAAAGGATTTTTTGTTCATTTATTGAAATTAAAAGATAAATAAACAATATTAAAAAGTAGAAAAGAAGGAAGAACGACACATTAGCAAAAAGTTTGAGGAAAACAAAAGAATTTGGAATAAAAAGAGCGAACTAAAAAAATGTTTTTTTATATTATTATTTTGTTTCCATACAAAATGTTTAACTTTTGAAAGTTTTGTTCTATCCAAATTAAAAACTAACAAACAAACATATTACACTGATCCATTCGGTGAAAAAGTAAACCATAAGATTAATAATTCAATAAATAATTAATAAATCCCTCATTCGTCAATTGGACATTGCTTAGTTCAATATCGAGAAATTATTCTTTGAAGGAGTTCTTACACAGGTTATAATCAGATATTACTCAGTGATAATAACCCGTGGTGTCCCCTGGAGTTTTAGTTACAACACGTCTCCCCAGATTTCTAGTACTCTCCACCTCTTTCGATAACCTTTTCAAATGACTTTGCGTTATCGCAACAGCCGCTTGCAATTGATTTCTCGCTGGCAAAGACCACTATTCTTCACTAGAAGTTGGGTGGCAATAAGCTTTTTAAGGTCTCAGTACTCTTCACCCTCATCTAGTGGGGGGTGGTTAGTGTTCTCTTTCCTCCGATCTTAATCTTCCTTGACTTTTCACGACTATTTTATGTAGTATCAGCTGTTTTTTTCGGAGTGCGGAGAGGGCACAGTTTATAATATTTTTTGCAGTGTCAGTTCCTTTATGCTCGTGTGGTGTTCCTTAAATTTTTTTGTTTTACTTCTGTTGCCGTTTCCATGTGTCTGTGTTATGTTAATTATCTGAATATGATAAAAGAAAAGTCTGAAATTAATATGAAAAAAAGAAAAGTCTGAAATTAATATGAATAAAAAAATTGTTGTATCACTTTCAGGCATCCGTAGACACTTTCTTCAAGCTTTTTCCACCGGAAGCCAGCGGTCCTCCATGTACTTCGCATCTGTCCCATGTGCCTGTTTTTTTTTTTGTGGTTTATGTGGGTTGGTTTCCTTAAGATTTCAGCTGTTTTTATCGTTGTCATCCGTTGTAT
>OY744550.1:9352996-9357996 GCA_963556195.1 Sepiola atlantica | reverse complement strand
AATATATACTACCAATAATAATAATAAAAATATATAATAGTAATAATAATAATAAAATAAATAATAATAATAATAAATAATAGAAATAATAATAAATAATGATAATAATAATAATAATAATAATAATAATAATAATAAATAATAATAATAATAATAATAATAAATAGTCATGAATAATAATAATAAATAATAATAAATAATAAATAACTAATAATAATAGATAATTACATAATAACAAGAAGAATAATATATTATAATAAATAATAATAATAATAAATAATAATAATAATAAATAAATAAATAATAATAAACATAATAATAATAGTAAATAATAAACATCATAATAATACTAAATAATAATAATAATTATTATAAAAAATAGTAATAATAAATACAATAAACATAATAATAATAAAAATATTAATACTAATAATTAATAATCATTAATAATAATAATAACAATAATAATAATAATGATGATAATAATGATGATAATAATAATAATAATAATAATAATAATAATAATAATAATAATAATAATAATAATAATAATAATAATAATAATAATAATAATAATAATAATAATAATAATAATAATAATAATAAAACAGAGCTTGATAGAGAATTGATGGTAATATCGAAAATGGATAAAACTAACAACAGGGAGAGCACTAGAAAAAGTTCCGATAAATCTGAAAAAAGACGAAGTAAAATTGAAACCAAATAGTATATTGACACCATACAACACACAACTGATGCAAACAGAAAAAATATTCAGAAAAATCATAGAGTGCAGAAACCAACTCGCACGTAGATTACAACGAATAATCACAGATTATCTGAAATAAAATAAGACTACATATAAAAACTACAAACAGAGGAATAGCATTAAATGAACTCAAGAGAACTGAAACTTCAAGAACAGTATTCTAAGACATACGATGTGGCACCAGAGAAGATGGTCGTAAATGATCAGAGAGGATGAACAGACCCAGGGAGCTACACAATGTAGCCTTTACTAGAAATACACAGTCTGGGATATATATATATTTCGTGTACAACAGAATCGTAGGATCAATTTTAGAGGAAGCATCATTTTAATCAATGAAACAGACGAGTGGAAAAAAATTGTTAAAATTACCTTAAGGCCTTATCGTCTGACCCTCTGAGAGGAAACGTCAGAATGGTAAATTAAAAACTAAAAGTCGAATGAGATATGAGGGGAAAAACTTATTTCAGTTGGAGGAAACGATTGAGAGGGAAAAATAGGGTAAATCTCTCAACGTTATGGTGGCTTTGAATCAGTAAAGATCTCCAACTGATGCTTCAAAATCTTTTGTCTACACAGGCTAGGTAGAGAGTTGTTAATAACTAACGCCTCAATAACAGTGAGATGGTAGTTCGACCTGGCACTGTGTAAAACAGAAACCCACCCATCAGAATACTTGTCAGTACAACTATTTATACAAACGAGGTGATTACCGATGGCTGATTCCTGTGCCTGAAAATTCCCGGATGATCTCGAAACCTTGTGTAGGCGAATATCACGTGGTATGTGTTGGGATATATATATAAGTGTGTATGTATATATATATATATATATATATATATATATATATATATATATATATATATATATATATATATATATATATATATATATATGCGTGTATATATATATATACATACATATATATATATACATATATATATACATATACATATATACATATATATACATATATAAATATATATATATATATATGAAGAGTTCGAATGCAAAACGCGATAAACGCCATTTTCAAAATCACGAAACTGTCCTTACAAAAAGTGTTGCATTTCAACACTCGACGACACCCAAAAACTATGTGTTGCATAATATGATACCGAAATAATTTCTTTTTTGATTTCCATTAAAATCAGCTTTCATTCGAAGTCTAGATTAAATATATTCGTGTTTTCATTGTTTAAGGTCTCAACTTAAACGAATTGGATTTATCGCGTTTTGCGTTCGAACTCTTATATATATATAATTGCTTATAGTTAACAGAAAGGTTTATGTAGTAGATCAATAGTATACCATACGAGTAGCGCTCTTAATTTAACATCATTTATCATAGTTTTTCAGAGAAACATTTCTTATCTCATTTAATTTTTCAGCCTATTCGAGAATATACATTTTTATGATAATATCATAAATATTCACGAAGAGGCTTCATCAGTGTATAATTTTCCACAGTCAAGCTGAAAAATAATAATGAATCCGACATTCATTTAATTTATACATATTTATTTTTCACTAAAATTCAAAACAAACTCCGTTGTTTTTTATATAAAAGTTCATGATGTATTATGTTCACCATATCTGTTTTTCGGTTTCTATTTAAAATGTTCATATTCGATCGCTAAGAAATCATATTACAAAGTTAACAAATTACAAATAAATATTTCTCAACAACCGCAATTGTTTGCATGAAAGCATTTTTATCATTTCTTTCTTCTTCTTTTTTCTTTATTCTTATTCGTTTTTTTTTCATTCATATTTTTTTCTTTCTCTTAAAGACACGAAACTCACGACGTAGCTGTCCATCAACCTAATTGCCACTCAAATTCTAAAGGAAATCAACGGATATTATCTGCAAAAAATCAATGGGAAACGGCTTATTCCCAGAACGTAAAATGATTTTCAACGTCTATCACAAAAAGCGGAGTATGCTGGGAATCTGCGGAGACTTGCAATAGGAGTATCAGCTATTATTGCAAGTGAGCAATCACTAATAATAAAAATGTTGAGGCCCCAGTGAATGAATGATACTAATAACACGGAAAGGACGTTTAAATAGAAAAAACTGAATCGCTACCGACCGCCGTAC
Organism: Sepiola atlantica; assembly: GCA_963556195.1. Taxonomy (NCBI): domain Eukaryota; kingdom Metazoa; phylum Mollusca; class Cephalopoda; order Sepiida; family Sepiolidae; genus Sepiola; species Sepiola atlantica. The sequence continues at coordinate 9,355,123 of OY744550.1, read as the reverse complement.
AAAACAATGCGATCAGAATAAACAAAACAACCGCCAAGATAGACAAGATGCATGGAAAACAGTAAATATACTCTGTGTACAAAAAGACGAAACGATAAACCACAGTATAATTAAACTAAAAAAACTAGCCTAAACATTTTATAAAATTAGAAGAATACACATCCAAAGACGGGTAATTAATTCCACAAACAGGAAAGTTTTGCACCACTTTTATCTGCCCGTAAGAAGATTAAAATCATACGAAACTTTATGTTTAGTATTCTTATACTAATTTTCATCAAAAGTCCACTAGAAAAATATCTAAAATGTTAGGCATAAGCTTTAAAGATCTCACGAAGAAATTGAAATTCAGATAACCTTGCTGAATTGGTGTTTTATGACTAGATGAAATCCAATGCAAATCTGAAATATTTAAAGTTTTAAATGGAAGGTTTTACACATTTTATTGCCCCCTCCTAGAACCCTTTTAAAATATTCCAAAGAAACTGAAATGTTATTACAATTTTACAAAAATCGAAGGTATCTTAATTTTCAAGAATGACTTCCATCTTATGTTTACCTCTTCTACATGAAACTAAATTAAACTTTATATAGCCCACATTACCAGCACTTAAGCTGGGTTCCAAAATGTATAATGGTCGGTTAATTAGTTTAGAAGTTATTTCTGTACGCACGAATGTATACACATATACACATACCTAACTTCATATAAATAGAGATACAAGCCTGGCTTAGGAAGGCTATCCACTGAGAACTGTTCAAACCACTGCACTGAACATACATAAACGTTGCATAACCACAAACTAAAGACAGTTTTAGAAAAGGAAAAGCATACAATGTTCTACTACACGGAAATAAAAACGCACACACGCATCGGAGAAAGAAAGCCGCGACAAGGAGGAACATCTGCGAAATATAAGATGTTGACGATCTAGTAGTTAACGTTTTGAAGCTGAAAGAAGGCAGACACATTGAGTATATACATTAAGCTTGCCGGAAAGCGGAAAGGAACATAAAAAGTGAAGAAAGCAACCGTAATACCCATGATTGTAGGAACACTAGGAATAGACCAGAAAAGAACTTGGTACAAGACAATAATTAGATAGATGCTGACATAGATATAATTTACTGTTACTTAGAGTAACTTGATATTAAGGAAATAAAAACACTTGAGAAGAGGTCTATATCCCGAAATATTGTGATATTCTGACTTTATACACACACCTGTAGAGACCAAAGTAAATACAGGAGAAAAGTAGGATTTTTTTTAAATAAAAAATTAAAATATTTATTTAAAAACTGGATCTTGTTTTTCAGCTAAAATATCAAGAAAAATCATTGAGTGTGGAAACCAACACATATAGTCACGTGACCAACCACAGGTAAGCTGAAATAGAATAGCACTTCATAAGCACAACTAGAAGTATAGATGGAAACTGCTTGGTGGACATATACTAAACTACTTATTCGATACATACCACAAGGCGAAACATAGGTTGTAACCACAGAAATTTACCATGAAATGTCTGAGGGAATCGAAAAAACGAGGAGAGATAGCACTATCCAGACCTCGATTGGAAGTGCGTCACGAGTACTTAAATCATAAGCAGGCTTATCGTCACTGAAATTGCAAACGTAGTCAACGGTTATTATCAGCGAGAAATGAATAGTAAACGGCTGCTGTAAGAACATTAAGTAAGTTGCAATGTTGAGCTAAAAAAGCTGAGAGTACTGGAAATCTAAGGAGACTTGTTCCTCAGACTCAAGGAAACATCACTGGGATATAAAAAACAAAAAATAACACTTGAAAAGAGGGAGATTTTCTCGAAATATTCGGGGTTCACATATACCACTCTAGGGAACGAAGTTAAAACTGGCAGCAAGTATGATTTTAAATAAATAAATAAAATAAAAGTCGCCTTCTAAAATAAAGTCTAATCATATCAGAGAAATTTAATAATATATATATATATATATATATATATATATATATATATATATATAGTCTAAAGAAGCTTTTAGTCATTTTAAACAAACAACAAAAAAAGAAAAAAATAGTAAAATGCAGTTTAAATTCCTAGAGAAACTAACTAAATCCAAGATATTGCAAGCTTAACATCCGTTGGA
>OY744550.1:9340496-9347996 GCA_963556195.1 Sepiola atlantica | reverse complement strand
ATTTGACACAGAAGAAACTCAAGAAAAAAAACAGGCTGGAATAAACCAGATTCAAACTCTGTGTCTGCAACATTCAAAACTGATTTTGAATTTCGCAGAAAGTTTATTACTGTGTTATGTAAATAGCAATCCAGTTTGTTTTTGCTGACACGGCTTCCGATATTACCCTTATTTCCATGTGGAAACATATTGGGAAGCCAGTATTAGCAGAACAAAAAACATCACATAGCTCGAAGTGCATCAGGTACACAATTAAGCTGACGGGTTAAATTGGAATTAATCGTTTAAAGATAAAATATTTCCTGGAACATGCTATCTCTCTGATAATTTTGATTTAAATGTGCTTGGTTTCGACTGGATAGAAGAATTAAATATTTTCAATATTCCTCTCAAAATATTTCTTCTGTTTCTTCTAGTTAAAAACAATTCACAGAAATACTCAAGGCTAAATTTAGCAATGTTTTCCAGAAGAGTCTATGATTTTGCACAAAATCAAAGATGAGTCTTAAATTAAAGTCTGATGCAAAACGTATTTTCAAACCCAAACGACCGGTACCCTATGCTGTACTTGACATAATGAACAAGGAGTTAGAACGTATCCAACAAGAAGGAGTATTACAACCAACCAATTAATCTGCATAGGTAGCTCCTATTGTTGTTGTTAAAAAAAATGGAATTTGAGAGTAAGAATATGTGCTTATTATTCCACTGAATTTTTAAAAATCCTTAGATGTACATCATTACCCCTTACCTTTGTCAGGTGGATCTTTTCGCAAAATTTAATGGTGGAAATTGTTTTGCAAAAATTGATTCTTCGGGTGTAGTCAAAACAGCTTCTGATAATCAACACACAGGGACTGTTGTGATTCAATCGCCTCCCTTTTAGCGTCAAACCAGCTCCCGCCATATTTCAACAAACAATAGACGCAATGTTAACCGGATTGATAAGAGTTGTGAGTATAACACTCAAGATGAGAACAGCAGTCGAATAATCCAATTCATACAAATTATCAATCCTCATCTCAAAAATTCAGAAACATCATTTTTTTAAAAATTAGTTTCATAATTTGTTTTCTCCATGAAGGTAGTTTTGTATCCTACACGTGACTGTTTAGATTCAACCGCCTTCCATTCGGAGTCAAACCAGCTCCAGCCACATTTCAGCAAATAATGGATGTAATGTTAACTGGATTCATCTTAAAGGTGCTACACAACATGAACTTCTATATTTGAGCGAATTCGGCAGAAATATCGCCTCCCTTTTAGCGTCAAACCCGCTCCCGACGATATAATCGTTACAGGTGTTACACAACAAGAACTCCTACAACATTTGATTTCTACATTTGAAATATGTATTCCATGTAAACGCTAAAACATGTGAATTTTTTTCAAACACAAATAAAATATCTGGGATTTATTTTTGACAAAAATGATCGACGACCAGACATAGAAAATATTTCAGCCATAACAAAATGCCGGCACTGACAAATATTAAAACATTAAAAGCTTTTTCCTTGGCATGGAATATGGAAATGGTCCACTGAGTGTCAATCTGTTTTTAATAAGATTAAATCTTTACTTTCTTTGGATATGTTGCTAACACACTACAACCCATACATGAATAGTATTGTTATTTTTGATGCCTCTGTATATGGTGTTGGAGTTGTCATTTCACATAGCTTTACCGCTGGCAGTCAAAAAGCAATAGCTCATGCATCCATGTCACTGACACCTGCTGAGCGAAACTATAGTCAGATAGAGAAGGAAGAAGCATTACCGACAATTTTTGCTACAAAAAAATTTCACAAGATGACGTCATTTTACCTTGTTACCCCTTGTTAGCATTTTCGGGTCCAAGAAAGGTATCTTAGTCTATACCATGGACGGCGTCACCGGGGGGTGTAGGCGGGGCTCAAGCCCCCCCCCCACTTTTTGACTTCCCCCTCACTTTACGGTCATCAATAATGAAGTTATATATGCATGTGTTTAACCGCCCCCCCCACTTTTTAGGAGAGCCCCCCCCACTTTTATAACTGTCCCGCCGGCCCTGTATATGTATATGTATATATATATATATATATATATATATATATATATATATATATATATATATATATATATATATATATAGTCTCGGAAGTTTCTCAACCATTAAAACTATATATAAAAAAAAAAAATTTTTTTAAACTTATAGTCTCAAGTCTTCCAGTGGAAAATCACTCATGTAAGTCAATTTATTTTTTACAGTTATTATATTAGTTAGTTTCTAACACTATTTTAAGGGATCATCAGTCGTTTACCATGAAACACTGTTTCGGGAATTTAGTGGTGATATTTGTGAGATATAGGAAGGATACGATAAAATACTTAAAGCTACTTCAATTTTTTGACGTCTGGGCCCAAACTACCATATTAGGGCATTTTGGACCAAAAATACCTTTTTTGACACAATTTAGACATGAAATGATTTTCCGATAGTGGTTGAGGTCTTTTTGGAAGCATATTAGCAAGTCGCTTCTGGTGAAAAAAGAACAGAAATTTCAATTTTGGGGGGCCTGGACCCAAATTACCATATTTGCTCATTTTGGGCCAAATACACCTTTTTGGACTTAATCTAGACATAAAATGATTTTCTAACACTGCTTGGTGGCTCATTTGAAACATATCAGCAAGTCGCTTCTACTAAAAATTACAAAATTCAAGAATCAATTGGTTTATCAAATATAGAGAATACATGAAGTTAAAAGTATTAACTGACAATATGCATATAAAAGTACAAAAGTAAAAAGTATAAAAGTTTAAATTTATTAAGTATAAAAGTATAAATGTATGTGTTGGAATTGGAATAGCTCGTTGGAAGCGTATTGACAAGGCAGACTTGCATTGTGTCTCTGTTCTTCACTTCAAATTGCGTTCATTGGACTTTGCTCAAAAGATACTGTATCGGCTGTTCTGTGGACAGAAGGACTGGAGGGAGGATGGAATGAATAACTTTGGATATTATGCGGATCCTCAACAATGCGAAAAAAGAATGTATCGATGCAATCCGAAAAATCACCGGTATGTTAATGGATGCACCATGTGTGAGTGGAGGAAATACAAATAATGGTCCGCTTTGCAACAGATTTTTCAGCCCTCAAAATCGCTTTTACGTATGTTCTCTCATCCGTTAAAGCGTCGATCGCGAAAATTTTGAAACGTTCATGAGTAACACCAACATCATCCTAACTATCACCCAGTCTGTCACAAACAAATGTGTGCATGTGGAAGCATTGAAAATCTTGGGCATCGAGATAATGCTTCATCTCAGAATTGCCTTCGTCGATGAGAAGGCTAAACCATGGATTATGATAATCCCGAGCTACCATCAAATTAATTCCGGAATGAATATAAATATAGAAGTCATAGGTAGAAATAGAAATAACGTAATCTGATATTCGCGGAAAATCATCGGAGTGAACGGGAGTGGTCATTAATTCTTTGCGTATTGCTTTATATTATGTAGTAAATTAATACCAGGCAAATAATAAATAAGAAAGGAGTCTTTTATGAAAAGTTAACTGTGTTTATTAGTTCCTGGTGTCGATGAGTTGAGTGACAGTACAGAATTGTTATGGAGAAAAGATTTTGCTACCTCCTATATGGAGTTGGTTTGGTGGAGAGTCGTAGATGGTGGGCCAAATGTAATATTTAGTGTTTGTTGGTGAAAAATAATGAAAGTTTTCTATACCACGCTCGAGTGAATAAGCGTAATGAATTGGTGAGTTTAGTAGCCTGTGATGGATGGGATTATTTTCATATTAAGCAAATATGTACATGGGAAAAATCCTCTCTACTTTATATATAAAAAAAGAAAAGAAGAAGAAGAAGAAGAAGAAGAAGAAGAAGAAGAAGAAGAAGAAGAAGAAGAAGAAGAAGATTTTGTTTAAAATCTCCTAATTCTGTTATTCCGGTTGATTGTCTGCAGCTGTCTTCAAAAAAAGAAAGCAAATAAATTGTGATTCACAGCTAAACTAAAGAAATGGCAAAATCAGTTTAATTCAAGTTTCACGTGTTTTGCGTCGGGATGTCGATTTTTTGGAGAAGAAAAGAAAAGTCCGTAAATATACCTATAGCATAGGGACCTTTAACAAAAACTCACCCATTTCGGTTGGTTTTCTCCAAATTTTAGATAAAATTGATTGTTTGTCTTATATTGAAATGATGACAACATATGATCAACAATCAATTAATAGATAAGCTAATTAGATGAAATTAAACACATGCATATCAACTTAATTATTGATGACCGTAAAGTGGAGGACCTAAGTCAAAAAGTGAGGGGCTTGACCTCCCCCATGCCCCCGGGTGTCGCCGTCCATTATATATATATATATATATATATATATATATATATATATATATATATATATATATATATATATATATATATATATATATATATATATATATAAATTTTATTTACACAGACATGTACAAAATCTGCGACACTGGAATGTCGATGTTATCGATCAACAGTTATTATAAACTGACATCTCATCAGGCCGAGTTAGAATCCGATCTTAACCTCAAATCATATTTGGAGAGAATGAAGTGGTGAGAAAAAGAAGAAGAAGAAGAAGAAGGTTTAGGACCGTTAAAAATCAAAAAATTAAAATCTAAAACAAAACAAAACAAATAAATGAATAAATAAAATAAAACAAAGTGGAAAGAGGGACATATAATGAAGAGAGTAGGGTGGAGATAGAAAGATATACAGATAGAAAGATAGATAGGTAGACAGATAGAGAAATGAAAACGTATGTTTATTCAGACCGAGAGGGGAGATGTCGGAGGGGGAAGATGAACATGCATAAATAATAATAATAATAATAATAATAATAATAATAATAATAATAATAATAATAATAATAATAATAATAATAATAATAATAATAATAATAATAATAATAATAATAATAATAATAATAATAATAATAATAATAATAATAATAATAATAATAATAATAATAATAATAATAATAATAATAATAATAATAATAATAATAATAATAATAATAATAATAATAATAATAATAATAATAATAATAATAATAATAATAATAATAATAATAATAATAATAATAATAATAATAATAATAATAATAATAATAATAATAATAATAATAATAATAATAATAATAATAATAATAATAATAATAATAATAATAATAATAATAATAATAATAATAATAATAATAATAATAATAATAATAATAATAATAATAATAATAATAATAATAATAATAATAATAATAATAATAATAATAATAATAATAATAATAATAATAATAATAATAATAATAATAATAATAATAATAATAATAATAATAATAATAATAATAATAATAATAATAATAATAATAATAATAATAATAATAATAATAATAATAATAATAATAATAATAATAATAATAATAATAATAATAATAATAATAATAATAATAATAATAATAATAATAATAATAATAATAATAATAATAATAATAATAATAATAATAATAATAATAATAATAATAATAATAATAATAATAATAATAATAATAATAATAATAATAATAATAATAATAATAATAATAATAATAATAATAATAATAATAATAATAATAATAATAATAATAATAATAATAATAATAATAATAATAATAATAATAATAATAATAATAATAATAATAATAATAATAATAATAATAATAATAATAATAATAATAATAATAATAATAATAATAATAATAATAATAATAATAATAATAATAATAATAATAATAATAATAATAATAATAATAATAATAATAATAATAATAATAATAATAATAATAATAATAATAATAATAATAATAATAATAATAATAATAATAATAATAATAATAATAATAATAATAATAATAATAATAATAATAATAATAATAATAATAATAATAATAATAATAATAATAATAATAATAATAATAATAATAATAATAATAATAATAATAATAATAATAATAATAATAATAATAATAATAATAATAATAATAATAATAATAATAATAATAATAATAATAATAATAATAATAATAATAATAATAATAAATAATAATAATAATAATAATAATAATAATAATAATAATAATAATAATAATAATAATAATAATAATAATAATAATAATAATAATAATAATAATAATAATAATAATAATAATAATAATAATAATAATAATAATAATAATAATAATAATAATAATAATAATAATAATAATAATAATAATAATAATAATAATAATAATAATAATAATAATAATAATAATAATAATAATAATAATAATAATAATAATAATAATAATAATAATAATAATAATAATAATAATAATAATAATAATAATAATAATAAATAATAATAATAATAATAATAATAATAATAATAATAATAATAATAATAATAATAATAATAATAATAATAATAATAATAATAATAATAATAATAATAATAATAATAATAATAATAATAATAATAATAATAATAATAATAATAATAATAATAATAATAATAATAATAATAATAATAATAATAATAATAATAATAATAATAATAATAATAATAATAATAATAATAATAATAATAATAATAATAATAATAATAATAATAATAATAATAATAATAATAATAATAATAATAATAATAATAATAATAATAATAATAATAATAATAATAATAATAATAATAATAATAATAATAATAATAATAATAATAATAATAATAATAATAATAATAATAATAATAATAATAATAATAATAATAATAATAATAAAATAATAATAATAATAATAATAATAATAATAATAATAATAATAATAATAATAATAATAATAATAATAATAATAATAATAATAATAATAATAATAATAATAATAATAATAATAATAATAATAATAATAATAATAATAATAATAATAATAATAATAATAATAATAATAATAATAATAATAATAATAATAATAATAATAATAATAATAATAATAATAATAATAATAATAATAATAATAATAATAATAATAATAATAATAATAATAATAATAATAATAATAATAATAATAATAATAATAATAATAATAATAATAATAATAATAATAATAATAATAATAATAATAATAATAATAATAATAATAATAATAATAATAATAATAATAATAATAATAATAATAATAATAATAATAATAATAATAATAATAATAATAATAATAATAATAATAATATAATAATAATAATAATAATAATAATAATAATAATAATAATAATAATAATAATAATAATAATAATAATAATAATAATAATAATAATAATAATAATAATAATAATAATAATAATAATAATAATAATAATAATAATAATAATAATAATAATAATAATAATAATAATAATAATAATAATAATAATAATAATAATAATAATAATAATAATAATAATAATAATAATAATAATAA
>OY744550.1:9327996-9335496 GCA_963556195.1 Sepiola atlantica | reverse complement strand
TTCGACTCGGAAGCGTTCGGCTGTCCTACGCAAACACCCGAGTGTTGACGAGCCGAGTGGTACCAGACGACAATTTTGATACGGTGCTGCGTCCTATGATTGTAAGTTATATTTTCAAGAAATTTCATAAAAGAAACAACAACAAAAAAAATAAGACAAGCAAAACATAGCGAAGTTACTGTTATCAAATAAATATTTTTTGTTATTTTGATACGTTGCTGCGTCCTATAATTTTTAGTTATAGTTGCAAGAAATTTTTTAAACAATAAAACAAATAAAACAAGCAAAGCAGAGCGAAATTACTGTTATCAAATAAATATTTTTAACCCTAACCCTAAACCCTAACCCTAAACCCTAACCCTAACTCTAACCGTAACCGTAAACCCTAATCCTAACCCTAACCCTAAACCCTAACCCTAACCCTAAACCATAATCCCAACCCTAACCCTAACCCTAACCCTAAACCCAGTGGCGTAGCTAGACCTTTTGCCGCCCGGGGCGGGAGTAAAATTTGCCGCCCCCCCCCCCCGGCATTTGGGTGCCTGGAAAATTCGTCCATGGATAATTCGCCCATGGATAATTCGTCCATGGAAAATTTTTTGCTAGGTAGGAAAACTGGTCCATTATTATTAAGTTAACATTATTCTTAATTTTCATACCTTGCGAAAATTAGTTCTACGGTATCTAATTTTCCTAAATTCAATTAAATTAAAATTAAAATATGAAAACTGATTTTTAATATTTTTTATTCATTTGAGATTTTATCTGTTTTCCTTTTGTTTTAAGTAGATGGTGGGGGTTGCCCGGGGTGATTTTGTCCGATCCCCCAGCTAGCAATTGTAAAGTTTACAAGGAGTTATAAAAAGTATGCTACAAAAACAAACGTTTGGACAGTAATAAAATTAATGAATTCAAACTTTCGCATCTAATGTTATTTCCTCTTTGATGTCGGTGTATATACACCCAAATATCCAACTTTTTTTCGCACCTATTCGATAAAAATTTATATGAAAGTTCCCCTTTAAGTATGAAATCTTTCTGAGGTCATTTTGTTTTTTTGGTGCTTGGCCGAAGCCTAGGCTTGGCCCTATCCTGTTAGGTCAGCCGGTCACTGAGTATATCTCCAGAAATAATTAATGCTTGCATTTTTTAAATTAGTGATGTAAATGAATTAAAGCAATTTATTCTCAATTAATGGAAATTTTGTTCAAGAATTAAAACCAGCCATATATATATATATATATATATATATATATATATATATATATATATATATATATATATATATATATATATATATATATATATGTATATATGCGTATTTATATATGTGTATGTGTGTATATATGTATATATGTATATATGCACGTATGTATGTATATATGTATATGTATGTATAAATATATGTGTATATGCACATATATATGTATATATGCACATATATAGTTATAAAATAAATACGTATTTATTATAATGCTCCCATAATGTTGAGCATAATGAGAGCCGAAAATGGCAAACGGCCGTAAGCGAATATAGCAATGGTCTTGTTTAAAATTAGACGTTTTTTCTCTTCGGAGGGCTCGCCCTCTTAATAATAACATTATGAAGACAAAGAAAAGAAAACTACATCGGACTATTCTCTCCTTGATACATCCATGTTATTTGGCGAAAATTCGGACTTTAACAACAACGACAAAAAAGTAAATAAAAATGATTTTATCATTTCATAACATTTTCAGGTTTTCAAATGTTCTCATTTAAATTTATTATTATATAAAATTATAGTATAAAATTTCATATTTTTTGTTAACTTTTGTTTTTTTTAATTTTTTTCTCTACTTTCTATTTTTACCCTCTCAAAATGCCGCCCCCTCAGGTGTGCCGCCCGGGGCGGCCCGCCCCCCTCGCCCCCCCCCCCTAGCTACGCCAGTGCCTAAACCCTAACCCTAAACTCTGAACCCTAACCCTGAACCCTAACCCTAAACCCTAACCGTAACCCTAACAACAACAACAAAAAAAAGCAAAATATTATCATCATAGGACGCAGCACCGTATCAAAATTGTCGTCTGGTACAAATCGGCTCGTAAACTCTGGGGCGTTTGCATAGGACAACTGAACGCTTCCGAGTCGAACCTCAAGAACACTGAGTCAGGATCGATATCAGTACGAACGAATGAATTCAGAAAATTTAAAAAAGAAATTAACAAAAACTGATAAAAAAGAATTGATAAAAAAAGGGGTTAAGGAATTAATACATCAATGAATGAAGGGCAGTAAAATGAAAGAATAAATAAACAAAAAATAAACAGTTTTGGTCAAAGAAGGGATGAGAGAAAAATAGTAAAGACAGCGACGAAAGAAAAAAAGAAAGATTTCGTGGAAATAAAAAAGAAACTTTTTGAAGAAAAAGGAAGCTAAATTGCAGAAAGACTAAGAAAAAGGTTTTCAAAGAAATGAGAAAAAAAATTCTGAAAAAAAAAAAGAAGAACACACTCGTTCAGTATAATTAAAAGAACTAATACCAATAGAACTAAATCACACCCCTTCACTGTAATGATCCCCAGACGCCGGAAGGGTTTCTACTATAATAGCTTATTTCCTATAACTGCTAACTTTTTGAATTCCCACTCTGCTCCCTGTTTCCATAATTGTACCAGCGTGCAGAAATGTAACTGTAATGTGAACAAACATCTTGCTGCCCAACTCCCTATTTAAGATGCCCCCTATAAATCTGACCCCTAATCACAGTAGCCCCTTACGTCTCAGTGGCAATGTGGCCCCTTGTTTATGATGAGTTAAAGTAAAATAATAATTTAATATTGTAAAGAATACGAAATGAAAGCGTGACCGACAAAGAGACATACATAACATGTGCGTTTTGCGATAACAAGATTATTTCAAACTAAGTCATGACCGACAGACCGACCGACCGGACAGAGAGAGGGAAGAACGGTCAGACGGATGGACGGAACGACTGGCAGATCGACATATAGACGGACAGACCAACTTGATGAAATGCGTGGACGCATCTAAATTGAAACAAAAGCGACAAGAGTACAAAAGAATGGGTGTCAAATACAGAAGAGAAACAGACGCCGACAATCAGTCAAACCCGGAAAGTAAACGAGTGTTTTGTTCCAGATGAAGTCGGGAACATGATATCGAAGCCTCTGCTAAATTAGAAAAGAGATTTTTAAAAAATGGGAGTAACCTAATGAGAAACTTGATGGGATCGGGGCTGTTCGTGCTTCCCGACTATCTGAAATTGTTACTTTCCTGCGCTGATGAGAGCAATAAGCGTGAAACGCTAGCGTCTGTAGGTATTAATAATTTAATATTTATTTATAAATATTATAATAAGCTCCTTTAAAAAATTAAAGTTGAGCACTCTCGAGGATGTTTAAAATAGAGTGTCTAAAAGCTCTAATGCAAAGAACACTCTCGACTAGTCTTCTATCTGTGCCCGCTTCTAGGTACATATAGATCTTGATTTCCCTTTAATTGCGTGACAGTTTCCGTTGGCCGAGTGGATATGGCAACAGCTTGACTCTGTGAACCGGGTTCGCGCCTCCCGACCGTCTGAAATTGTTACTTTTCTGCACTGATGAGAGCAATAAGCTTCAAACTCTAGTGTCTGTAGTAATTAATTAATAATTTAATATTTATTTATAAATATAACATATATATATATATATATAAATATATATATATATATATATATATATATATATATATATATATATATATATATATATATACATATTAATATAAAGATAGAGGCAAAATGCCTTCAATGAGAAAACCATGTATTAGATGCAGATATTTTATTAAATCAAAATAAAATATCAAAACATTTTTTTTTCATCTTGACTTATATAACTGATATTTCGCTTGATACAACAAGCCTCAACAGAGTTTAGACAAATGAAAGGTATTAACCTAGGTTTTTTTCGTAATAATCCTTCCTGGTCTTGTAGAAGGTGTCCGATGTTCTGGACTAACGGTCGCCGGTAGTTATAAATTTGGGAAAGTTCTTTTTCTTAAGCATCTTTTTGAATTTTAATATAAAGATAGAGGCAAAATGTCTTCAATGAGAAAACTATATATATATATATATATATATATATATATATATATATATATATATATTAAATTATGTATACCTACATACGCCGGCGTTTCGAGCTTACGTTGTCATCAATGTGTCAAGCAATGATTTCAGACGAACGCAAGGCGCGAACCCGGTTTACTGAGTCAAATAAGACTCTGCACGCTTTCACTCTATCCTCGCGGGTATCAAGCATGACCAAGTGATACGGGAGAAATTAAGTGATATTTATACCAAATACAGCGGGCTGTAAACTTTAGACTATCTAAAGGGTTGATCGAACGTAAGTGTAACCTTGCTTTTAAAGCAAAAGAAATGTATGAATACCTAAATACGCCAACGTTTCGAGCGTACGCTCTCATCAGTGTATGAAGCGAGAATTTCAAACGGTTCACAGAGTTAAGTAAGACTCTGTACACTTTTACTCTATCCTTGCGGCTATCGGACATCATCACGTGACACGGGGGATTGTTTTTCTTCTTATACCTCACTACAGTGGAATGTAAACATCAGAGAATCTAAACTGTTCAACGAACGTAATCGGAACATGGCTTTATATATATATATATATATATATATATATATATATATATATATATATATATATATATATATATATATATATATTATTGCTTATTTATCTATGGACGTATACGTTTCGTCTCTTTTCAATCAAGACTCATCAGCATAGAAGTACGACTATTCACCACCTGTCACACGATTCGAAACCCTGGATTACAAGTATTTTTCAACCCCAATCCAACGTCGCTAACCAATAGGCCAGTTCTGAACAGCTTATAAACAATGATAATTTTTACACATTTAAAGGCGGCGAGACATACAGGCATTCAACTTCTATAAGTGAAGGAATGATGCATATAAAGCAAGTGACCTCACGCTGTGTTATTACTATATATATATATATATATATATATATATATATATATATATATATATATATATATGTATATATTAATATTAATTATTTTAATACCCTAGACATTGACGTTTCAGCTAACGCAATCTTCAGTGATCACAATTCGCCACTGATCTGTAGTCAAGAGTCTTAACCCCTCGGCCATAGACAATTAGGTAATAATTAGGGAGGGATTTAACTTTGTAAATAGCGAATCGGCGGCTAAATTTAAACAAGCAGTTAGAGTGATCAACGAACGTATTCGGATCGTGCATGCAGCTATTAGTACTGCTTGTTATTACAGTCATTCAGAGTGCCCGGCCTTTGGTGAAGGGAGCTAATAATGATATTTATAAATAAATATTAATTATTTTAATACCTACAGACATCGATGTTTCATGCTAACGCAATCTTCAGTGCAGGAAGCTATATAGAGAGAGGAAATTGGGATATACTGCGAAAATTAAAAGAAAATATGACACTATCGACAACCACCCTGGTTCGACACATTACGTTGGTAAATAAATATTTTATTTAAAATTATTGAATTCTTCAATATTGGTATAGAATCTATTTAGCTTGTCTCGTATCCAATAATCGAATTGCATTTTCACAGCCTTCAAAATTCAACTTCTTCACATTAAACACAATGCTTCAATATATATATATATATATATATATATATATATATATATATATATATATATATATATATATATATATATATATATATATATATATATTTATGTTTATATATATATATATATATATATATATATATATATATATATATATATATATATATGAAATAAGTTGAGATGTACCAAAGTAGAACATTATTTATACCAGTTGCAAGAATGAAAACACAACGAATATTTGGTGTACGATCGTTTCTAAAAAAATTTGGAAATATTTCATTCTTTATTATACTGTCAACAACTGGTAGAAACTGAGATCTCATCGGGCACAATTAAAATCTGATCTTAGATAACATTTGGCAAGAACCAACCATATTTAGGTCTTCTCAAATATGATATGTGGTAAGGATAGAATTTTAATTCTACCTGGTTAGATCTCAGTTTCTAACAGCTGTTGATCGATAACATCGACATGCAAATGTCGCAAATTTTGTACATGTCTGTATAAATAAAAATAATCATATATATAAAAGCTCTATTTGATTTTGAGCACTTTTTATAAGCCGGTTGAAATTATTTGGATTTCTATCCTTTGGATATTTACTTTACCTGGATTACTATATATATATATATATATATATATATATATATATATATATATATATATATATATATATATATATATATATATATATATCCAACCTTGGTTCTTGGTACATCATTAGCCAACATTTTCGTAGAATTTTTGGAAAACCAATTATTTTCCAAAATGACCAAGCCGGCTTATTACACACGTTTCGTTGATGACACTTGTGCTTGTTTTCCCTCACGGAGTGATGCTGAACAGTTTCTTCGTCTTCTTTGTGACTTGCATCTATCGTTGCAATCTACTATGGAGGTCGGGATTTGTGGTTCCCTCCCATTCCGTTTTATTTTAGTGTCTAAAGCCGGTTCATCGTTTGAAACATACTTCCTCATGCAATACTACACAACAAGACATACACGTTTCTATTCTAGCCTCGACCAGGAACCTAGGCGACCTAAGACTGATGGAAGCTATTCTTATTTCCAAACATAATCCAGTTTTAAACCAGACACGAATTAAATTCTACCTCATCATATAACCTACTCCCCCCAGAACCCATCCCCCAGATAATAACCCTCCAACACCCCACCATTATAACCACTATTTGCACAAATCATACCTATTATATTAAGAATTGACCATTACATTAGTACCTGACATCTACACTATTTGATCTCAAACCCCACACCACGCCCCACCTCATCTTAATAAATAAATAAACAAACATTATACAAATAAATAAATAAACAAATAAAACATACAAACAATTGAATAAGAAATCTGAGATTAGTTAACTAAATTCAACAAACAAAGCCAATTAACAGAATTTCCTTCATAAATTAATACCAAAGATAACAGATTTGTCTCCCTTTAACCAGTAAACCGATCAATCTCCCTACCCAAAACAAAAGACACGTAAGAGGTAAATTAAAACCAATAAATAAGGATTAAACTAACTAGACATAACTAAATTATAATATACTGCACCGGTAACAAGTAAATAACTATCTACAGCATATATAACATCTAATGCCGGAACCAGCCTGTTGACAAACATATATATTATAAAGTAAAATCAACGTCTAATATACGATATAAAAAAATAAAAAATAAAATAATAATAGTAAATATATAAAAAAATTAAATAAATAGAAACAACATACAAATATATATATATATATATATATATATATATATATATATAAAAGAATAATAATATAGGATATAATATCTAATTATTATCTTATCAGA
>OY744550.1:9247996-9325496 GCA_963556195.1 Sepiola atlantica | reverse complement strand
TCTTGCAACCGTATTCATAATGGCTGCTCTGCTTAAAGGCGATTCTATTTTTTTTTGCAGGAAGTGCAAGAGACACAAACAGCACGTGGTTCGCACTTTTAGAAATGTATCTGTTACTTCGATGTAAAACATACGCATCCTCAGGGGTTATCAATAAAACGTATATAGTTATCGCGTAAATGTGTTTTCTCTGGTTTATATATATATATATATATATATATATATATATATATATATATATATATATATATATATATATATATATATATGGGAAATGAAAAAAGAAAAGCCAAAAATGATGTGTTTTTTTATATATTCATCAACGTTTCATCTTTATTTGTAAGACTTCCTCAGGATGATAATTTTAAGAAAAATGTCATGCAAGTACGTGAAAATATTGGGTTGACATGATGGGTTTATGAGAAAAAGTAGTACACATTACTAAAATCACAGAGCCTCCCCCCCCTCCTTTTTCCCCGCACTCCTCCACTTCTTCGCTAACAGCCAACCACATTATTTCCGTTCACTCCCACCCCTCCACTTTTTCACTCAGAACCATCCTCATTTATTTCATTCCATGCTACTGACTTCATTAAGCCCGGACCTCGGGTCTGCGCACCCAGTAATGGCTACTACTTGTTCTCATCAACCCATCATGTCAACCCAATATTTTCACGTACTTGCATAACATTTTTCTTAAAATTATCACCATGAGGAAGTCTTACAAATAAAGACGAAACTTTGATGAATATATAAAAAAATTATCCTTTTTGGCTTTTCCTTTTTCATTTCCCATTACGTCGGATTACCTTCATCCTTCCTTTCTCACACACACACACACACACATATATATATATATATATATATATATATATATATATATATATATATATATATATATATATATTTTTTTTTTTTTGATACGTTGATATATTTTTTATATTTTTAATATAAAACTAAAACTAAAAATACATTAATCACCTAAAAAGTAGTGTAATGGATTCGTCTAAACACATTTTTGTAAGTAACGGATACATTTTATTAGACAGACGAACAACACAGGTAAGGAGGACTTCTTTTTTTTAATAACTAATATAAGTTAGCAAAACATTTATACGGAACAAAAGTTAGATTTAGTATACGGAACGTTTATGTTTTTGTCTTTTAAGGGAAATGGGGTCTGATCAACTCTGCTGGGAAGCCATGAAATTAAATACTGTCTTGTTTTTAAATTCCCGAAACAGTTTTTCATGGTAAACAACTGATGGTCCCTTAAATACTGTTAGAAGCAAACTAATATAATAACTGTAAAAATTAAATTGACTTACATGATGATTTCCACTGAAGGACTTCGGACTTAAGGTTTTTTTTTTCTTTTTAAATTTTTTATATTTTTAATGGTTGAGATACATCCGAGACTATATATATATATATATATATATATATATATATATATATATATATATATATATATATATATATATATATATATATATACTGTCACCTGGAGAGAGGGCATTTGTTTTTGACTTACTATTCTTTTATTAGAACACTCATTTTAAATATCCCCCATTTTCCTTCAGTTTCTTTTCCCTGGCCTGTTGACGTCATAAGATGTTACTACAATTTCAATACACATAATAATAATCTCTGAAGATTAACAGAAAGGCTATTGAAGTGCAATGTTGTACCTAGCTGCCAAGAAACACGTGTAAGTTTTGAAACACTGTTTTATATATATATATATATATATATATATATATATATATATATATATATATATATATATATATATATATATATATATATATATATATATAATGATATATAAGATTTAAATGGTAAATATCCACAGAGGTGTTGAATAGACTGTAAAATAAAAAATCTAAAATTAAAAAGTTAAATAATTGAGTGGTCTCATGAAAATTATGACTGTCGATTAACTACTGCATGGTCATTAGAATGGATCAATATAATACATATGCTCTGAATCTTGAACTACAACTTCATTCAGCTTGCAATTGGACATTTTCGAATATTATAAGGAAAATAAAATTAAAAATATACATTTTTTATAAAAACCTTCAAAACTCATGATATATATAGATATATATACAGGGTGGGCCAAAATAAGGGTCCTATCTTTAAATTTGAATAACTTGAATTTGAATAACTTCCACAAAATAAAGTTAAACTCACCAAACTTTATGTGTGTGTAGACTGACCCTTCCGAGATTTTTTGAAATAAACAAAACAAATTTTAGTCGAAAAACACTTCTTAAAACTTACAAAAACTAAAGTATTGTTTTTTACACTGTTTTGAGTTTTTTGAGCAAAAATAATGTTTTCTAAGCGAGGGTTCGTTCCTTAGGTCTAATACGGCTCATGCTTGCTTCGGAATGGGTCCTTTACTTATTCTAAAAAAAAAAAAAATCAATAAATAAAAAAGTTATGAATTTTTAAAAATAGGACCCTTATTTTTGCCCACCCTATATATATATATATATATATATATATATATATATATATATATATATATATATATATATATATATATATATATATATTACAAAAGGTCCAAACGACATGGTACCGTCGGTTTCAAGTCAGCAAGTGTTCAAGTTTCGCTTATTATCATCAGCCATTTTGCGGTAACGTGTTGTTCTGACCTTCTGTATTATAATATATAGATAAATAAATATTACGCTCTTATGTTGAATTTCAATTTTTGGAAGATTGTATTTAATTGTCTGTCTCTACTGGGGTTCTTTCCACCACCATTTACCAAAGTATATATGTATATCATCCATCGGTACCTTCGGTTTCACGAAAACATTGGAAACTCAACCCGCAGTGTTAAAGATATCAAAATGTGACCGCTTCATCAGCCGATGTAATGATAGCGTGACTTACAATAATAATTCTTCGTTCGCTGAGTCATTTGGTATATTTAACCCTGTAGGTTGAGTTTCCAATGTGTTTGTTAAACCGAAAGTATCGATAGGTGATCATAACTATGTGCAGTGTCTATTATATATATATATATATATATATATATATATATATATATATATATATATATATATATAAAATATTTGTTATTGTTCATTTTTTTTTATCTATGGACGTATACGTTTCGTCTCTTTTCAATCGAGACTCATCAGCATAGAAGTACGACTATTAACCACCGGTCACACGATTCGAAACCCTGGACTACAAGTATTGTCCAACCCCAGTCAAACGTCGCTAACCGCTAGGCCAGTTCTGAACAGCTTATAAACAATGATAATTTTAACACATTATCGGCGGCGAAGCGTACAGGCATTCAAACTTCTATAAGCGAAGGAACGATGCATATAAAGCAAGTGACGCTACGCTGTGTTACTACTACCATTTTAGAGTGCTCTACTTTTTAACGAGGAGCTTCAAATATAAAATATGTGTTATTGTTTATTTTTTATCTATGGACGTATACGTTCTGTCTCTTTTCAATCGAGACTCATCAGCATAGAAGTACGATATATATATATATATATATATATATATATATATATATATATATATTATTGCTAAATAAAGAACATATTCATTTTAACAAATGATGAAATTAAAAGATAAGAGGATGAAAAGGCAAGATGACCGTTTTCACACCTTGCTCTACAGAGCTAGACCGAGGTTAAGATTAAGAGAAAAAATGTTATAGGTATTATAGTATTTATATATATATATATATATATATATATATATATATATATATATATATATATATATATATATATAGCACTAGGTAAAGTTAAAGAATAAAATAAGATGCGAATCAAATTTTATTAGACTTTTCAAAGTTTAATCTCATTACTTGCAGTAATGTCATTGCGTAATGGTTCTCTGAGGAGAAGATTTTCTTTGAAAACTCATGAGTTAAGGACTTTAAAGGACTTTGCTGGAACATTGAATTCTAATAAAATTTGATTCGCACCTTATTTAATTCTTTCACTTCTTCTAGTGCTATTAATGCTCTATCCAGTATATGTAGCTTCAGTTTTATCCGGATGTTCACTAATTAAAGATATGAGTTGCCTCTTATATCTCTTGTTGGATTAACCTAATATATATATATATATATATATATATATATATATATATATATATATATATATATATATATATATATATATATATATATATATATATATATATATATATATATATATATATAGTCTAAAGAAGCTTTGAGTTATTTTAAACAAAAAGACAAAAAAGGGGAAATGCAGTTTAAATTTCCAGAGAAACTAACTAAATCCAAAATAGTGCAGACTTAACATTCGTTGGAAAATGCATAAATAGATAAAATATATAATAGTAAGTAAATAAAATAAAAAGGGGGATTAAGTATCTAACAGTGAAACAAAAACAGGAGACCTTAACGTAAGCATCTACTATTAACACGAGGATCATCAGCTGTTTACCATGTAACTGTTTCGGAGATTTAAAAACAGGACACTTATATGCATGGCTCTCCAATGGTACAGATCAAACTACCATTTCCCCAATAATCAAGTGTCGAAATAATTCAGCTTAAAATGTTACTTATATATACATAAATAAATAATAATAATAATAATCAAATAATAATAATAATATACTACCCTTAAGACTACGGTGTGATATGGTAATTTGCATATCAAATAAAATTCTTTATAACAACAACAACAATAATAATAATAATAATAATAATAATAATAATAATAATAATAATAATAATAATAATAATAATAATAATAATAATAATAATAATAATAATAATAATAATAATAATAATAATAAAATGCTATCTAAACACTACACTCAAGAACCATTCTGCGATATGGTAGCTAGAAATAAAATTATATAGGAATTTAAGTTGCATTGAAAAAAAAAAAAGCTTTAGTACCTTAGGTACCAGAAAGGCAAATAGATAAGAGGAAGGAAACCTAGCCATACAGATCTAAATACCCAATATATAGTCTAAAGAAGCTTTGAGTTATTGACAGTTATATGCATGGCTCTCCATATATATATATATATATATATATATATATATATATATATATATATATATATATATATATATATATATATATATATGCATTGCGATAATAGCTTTCTACCCTTAAATTAGTTATTTCTCAATTTTCCATGACTTAATTTCGGAATTTTTTCACAGGTAAGTTTGCACTCTATTATAAAAGCGTTGTTAAAAATATAAGCATACACCGAGAGGTAGTATATTAAAAATTAAATCATTGTTGAAGTCACATAATTTTTCGTTGGTTCGGAAGAAGGGGCAGCATCGATTGGCCACCACGTTCACCTGACCTGACACCAATGGATTTCTTTTTTGGAGGTGTTGTTAAGAACAAGGTTTATGAGAAGAAACCAAAAACAATAAATGATTTAAAAGATTACATTCATGTCGCATTCACAGAAATTGATGAAGATCGGAATTTGTGTCGCACTGTGTGTCAGAGTGTCCTGGAGTTATTTAAAGAAGGTTGCAATGTTGAAGGAGGACATTTTGTATAATGAACAAATGCATTATTCACCGATATAACCACCATGAACATTTATAACTTCTGTAAAGTTTTGTATTGACTGAAAAAGTCAACTTTTTAATAGTAGCTGGTGGATCTGCCCTTACTGCAGCATTGATGACTTTCTATGAGTCCGTTTTAGACGAAAATTGACGTCCATTTGCATAAACATCTCGCTTGACGATCGACCAACATTTTCAATTGGGTTTTAATATAGGGATAATGAATGCCAGATCATTAACTTTGTACCTCTGATAATGAAGGCCAGATCAGTAACTTTGTACCTCTGATAATGGAAGCCAGATCATTAACTTTGTAACTCTGATAATGGAAGCCAGATCATTAACTTTGTACCTCTGCTATCGGGGGCCAGATCATTAACTTTGTACCTCTCATAATGGAGTACATATCATTAACTTTTTACCTATGATAATTGAGGCCAGATCATCAACTTTGTACGTCGGATAATGGAGGCCAGATCATTAACTTTGTACTTCGGATAATTAAGGCCAGATCATTAACTTTGTACCTCGGATAATGGAGGCCAGATCATTAACTTTGTACTTCGGATAATGGAGGCCAGATCATTAACTTTGTATCTCTGATAATGGAGGCCAGATCATAAACTTGGAATATCTGATAATGGAGGGCAGATCATTAACTTTGTATATGTGATAGTTGAACCCAAATCATTAACTTTGTACCTCTGATAATGGAGGTCAGATCATTACCTTTGAACCTCGGCTAACGGAGTACAGATCATTAACTTTGTACCTCTGATAATACAGGCCAGATCATTAACTTTGTACCTCTTGTATAAGAGGCCAGATCATTAGCTTTGTACCACTTATAATAGAGGCCAGATTATTAACTTTGTATATCTGATAATTGAGGCCAGATGAGGAACTTTGTATATCTGATAATGGAGGCCAGCTCATTGACTTTGTACCTCTTCTAATGGAAGCCAGATCATTAATTTGTTCTTCTGATAATTGAGGCCAAATAATTAACTCTGTATATTTGATAATAGAGGCCAAATAATGAACTTTATACTTCCGATAATGGAGGCAATATAATTAACTTCGTATCTCTGATAATTGAGGCCAGATCATTTACTTTGTACCTCTGATGAGTGTGGCCAGATTATAAAGTTTTTTTTTTCTTATAATGGATGCCAGATCATTCACTTTGTATATCTGATAATTGAAGTCAGATCATAAACTTTGTACCTTTGATAATAGAGGCCAGATCATTCACTTTGTATCTAATATAATTGAAGCCAGATCTTTAACTTTGTACCTCTGATAATGGTGGCCAGATCATTAACTTTGTACCTCTTCTAATAGAGGCCAGATCATTTACATTGTACCTCTGATAACGGAGGCCAGATCATTAACTTTCTCTCTAATAATGGATGCCAGATCATTCACTTTGTACCTCTGATAATGGAGGCCAGATCCTTAACTTTGTATATCTGATTAGGGTGTTCCAGATCATTTATTTGTACCTCTGATAATGAATTCCAGATCATTATCTTTGTACCTCTGATAATGTAGGCCAGATCATTAACTTTCTATATCTTTTAATGGACGCTAGATCATTAATTTTGTATTTCTGATAATGGAGGCCAGATAATTAACTTTGTACGTCTGATAATTGAGGAAAGATCATTAACTCTGTTCCTCTTATAATGGAGGCCAGATCATTAAATTTGTACCTTTGCTAATAGAGGCCAGGTCATTAACTGTGTATCTCTGCTAATTGAGGCCAGATCATTAGCGTTGTACCTCTGATAATTGGGGCTAGATCATTAACTTTGTACCTCTGATAATGGAAGCCAGATCATTAGCTTTGTATCTCTGACAATAAACGCCAGATCATTTACCTTGTATATCTGATAATAGAGGCCAGATCATTAACTTTGTACCTCTGCTAATGGAGGCCAGATCATTAACTTTGTACCTCTGATAATGGAGGCCAGATCATTAACTTCGTATCTCTGCGAATGGAGGCCAGATCATTAACTTTGTACCTCTGATAATGGAGGCCAGATCATTAACTTTGTACCTCTGATAATGGAGGCTAGATCATTAAATTTTAATATCCGATCATGGAGGCCAGATCATTAACTTTGTTCATCTGATAATGGAGGCCAGATCATTAACTTTGCACCTCTGATAATTAACACCAGATCATTAGCTTTTTACCTCTGCTTATGGAAGCCAGATAATTAACTTTGTACGTCTGATAATGGAGGCCAGATGATTGACTTTGTATATCTGATAATTGAGGCGCGATCATTAACTTTGTACATCTTAAAATCGAAGCCACATCATAAACTTTGTACCTCTGATAATTGAGGCGAGATTATTAACTTGATTCGTCTTATAATAGAAGCCAGGTCATTAACGTTGTATATCTTGTAATGGAGGGCAGATCATTAACTTTGTACCTCTTATAATGGAGGCCAGATCATTAACTTTGTACCTCTGATAATAGAGGCAAGATCATTAACTTAGTATCTCTGATAATGGAGGCCAGATCATTAACGTTGTGCCTCTGCTAATGGAGGCCAGATCATTAACTTTTTATATCTGATAATGAAGGCCAGATCATTATTATTGTACCACTTATAATGGAGGCCAGATTATTAACTTTGTATATCTGATAATGAAGGCCAGATTGTTAACTTTGTATATCTGATAATGGAGGCCAGATCATTAACTTTGTACCTCTTATAATGGAGGCCAGATCATTAACTTTTTACCTCGGATAATAGAAGCCAGATCCTTAGCTTTGTATCTCTGCACATTGAGGCTAGATCCTTAGCGTTGTACCTCTGATAATTGAGGCTATATCATTAACTTTGTACCTCTTATAATGGAGGCCAGATCATTAACTTTGTATATCTGATAATAAAGGCTAGATCATTAACTTTGTACCTGTGCTAATGGAGGCCAGATCATTAACTTTTTACCTCTGATAATGGAGGCTAGATCATTGAATTTAAATATCTGATCATGAAGGCCAGATCATTAACTTTGTTCCTCTGATAATGGAGGCCAGATCATAAACTTTGTACCTCTGATAATTAAGGCCAGATCATTAGCTTTTTATCTCTGCTGATGGAGGCCAGATAATTAACTTTGTACGTCTGATAATGAATGCCAGATAATTGACTTTGTGTGTCTGATAATTGAGGGCAGATCATTAACTTTGTATCTCTTATAATTGTGGCCAGATCATTAACTTTGTACCCTTGCTAATGGAGGCCAGATCATTATCTTGGTTCGTCTGATAATGGAAGCCAGATCATTAACTTTGTACCTCTTATAATGGAGGCCAGATCATTAACTTTTTACCTCTGCTAATGGAAGCCAGATCATTAACTTTTTATATCTGATAATGGAGGCCAGATATTTAACTTTATACCGCTGATGATGGAGGTCAGATCTTTAACTTAGTACCTCTTATAATGGAGACCAGATCATTAACTTTTTACCTCTAGTAATGGAGGCCAGATCATTAACTTTGTAGGTCTGGTAATTGAGGCTTAATACTTTGCTTTATATCTCTGATAATGGAGACCAGATAATTAGCTTTGTACCTCTTATAATGGAGGCTAGATCATTAACTTTGTACCTCTGATAATTAAGGCCAGATCATTAACTTTGTACCTCTGATAATGGAGGCCAGATAATTAACTTTGTACCTTTTTTTAAATGTAGGTCAGATCATTAGCTTTGTACCTCTGATAATTGAGGCCAGATCATTGACTTTGTATCTCTTATAATGGAGGCCAGATCATCAACTTTGTACCTCTGATGAGTGTGGCCAGATCATTAAGGTTGTTTCTCTTATAATGGAGGCCAGCTCATTCACTTTGTATATCTGATAATTGAGGTCAGATCATTAACTTTGTACATTTGATAATCGAGGGCACATCATTAACTTTGTATCTATTCTAATAGAGGCCGGATCATTTACATTGTACCTCTGATAATGGAGGCCAGATAATTAACGTTGTCTCTAATAATAGAGGCCAGATCATTAACTTTTTACCTCTAGT
The DNA here is from genome assembly GCA_963556195.1 of Sepiola atlantica. Taxonomy (NCBI): domain Eukaryota; kingdom Metazoa; phylum Mollusca; class Cephalopoda; order Sepiida; family Sepiolidae; genus Sepiola; species Sepiola atlantica. Next base: position 9,315,857 of record OY744550.1, on the reverse strand, counting down.
AATGGAGGCCAGATCATTCACTTTGTATATCTGATAAGGGTGTGCCAGATCATTTATTTTGAACCGCTGATAATAGAGGAGAGATCATTAACTTTTTACCTCTTATAATTGAAACCAGATAATTAACGTTGTATATATTATAATGGAGGCCAGATCATTAACTTTTTACCTCGGATAATGGAAGCCAGATCATTAACTTTGTACCTCTTATAATGGAGGCCAGATCATTAACTTTGTACCTCTGATAATAGAGGCCAGATCATTAACTTTGTACCTATGCTAATGGAGGCCAGATCATTAACTTTGTACCTCTGATAATTTAGGCCAGATCATTAACTTTGTACCTCTATTAATGGAGTCCAGATCATTAACTTTGTACCTCTGATAATTGAGGCCAGATCATTAATATTGTACCTCGGATAATAGAGGCCAGATCATTAACTTTGTACCTCTGCTAATGGAGGCCAGATCATTAACTTTGTACCTCTGATAATGGAGGCCAGATTATTAATATTGTACCTCTGATAATGGATGCCAGATCATTAACTTTGTACCTCTTATATAAGAGGCCAGATCATTAACTTTGTACCACTTATAATAAAGGCCAGATTATTAACTTTGTATATCTGATAATGGAGGCCAGATTATTAACTTTGTATATCTGATAATGGAGGCCAGATCATTGACTTTGTACCTCTTCTAATGGAAGCCAGATCATTAACTTTGTTCATCTGATAATTGAACCAGATAATTTACTCTGTATATTTGATAATAGAGGCCAAATAATTAACTTTTTTCCTTCTGATAATGGAGGCCAGATAATTAACTTCGTATCTCTGATAATTGAGGCCAAATCATTAACTTTGTACCTCTGATAATGGAGAGAAAGATCATTAACTTTGTACCTCTGATAATAGAGGCCAGATAATTAACTGTGTATCTCTGATAGCGGAGGCCAGATCATCAACTTTGTTCCTCTGATAATGGAGGCCAGATATTTACCTTTGTACTTCTGATAAATTGAGGCCAAATTATAAACTTTGTACCTCTGATAATGGAGGCCAGATCATTAACTGTGTATATCTGATAATGGATGTCTGATCATTAACTTTGTACCTCTGCTAATGGCGGCCAGATCATTTAATTTGTACCTCTGCTAATAGAGGCCAGATAATTTGCTTTGTATCCTTGCCAATCAAGACCAGATCATTAACTTTGTACCTCTGCTAATGGAGGCCAGATCATTAACTTTGTATCTCTGATAATAGAGGTAAGATCATTAACTTTGTATATCTGATAATGGTAGCCAGATCATTAACTTTGTATCTCTGATAATAGAGGTAAGATCATTAACTTTGTATATCTGATAATGGTTGCCAGATCATAAACCTTTTACCTCTGATAATGGAGGCCAGATCATTAACTTCGTATCTCTGCTAATTGAGGCCAGATCATTAACTTTTTACCTCTGATAATAAAGGCCAGATCATTAACTTGTACCTCTGATAATGGAGGCTAGATCATTAAATTTTAACATCTGATCATAGATTCCGGATCATTAACTTTGTACCTCTGATAATAGAGGCCAGATCATTAACTTTTTTGTACCTTTAATAATTAAGGCCAGATAATTAGCTTTTTACTTCTGCTAATAGAGGCCAGATCATTAACTTTGTGCATCTTATAATGGAGGCCAGATAATTAACTTTGTACCTCTGCTAATGGAGGCCAGATCATTAACTTTGTACATCTGATAATGGAGGCCAGATCATTAACTTGGTTCGTCTGATAATTGAAGCCAGATCATTAACTTTTTATATCTGATAATGGAGGTCAGATAATTAACTTTGTACCGTTTATAATTAAAACCAGATCATTAACTTTGTACCTCTGATAATAGACGCCAGATCATTAGCTTTGTGCCTCTGCTAATGGTGGCCAGATCATTAACTTTTTATATCTGATAATGGAGGCCAGCTATTTAACTTTTTACTTCATATAGTGAGGCCAGATCATTAACTTTGTATCTCTGATAATACAAGCCAGATTATTAACTTTGTACCTCTCATGATGGAGGCCAGATCATTAACTTTGTTCCTCTTATAATGGAGGCCAGATCATTAACTTTTACCTCGGATAATTGAGGCCAGATAATTAACTTTGTACCTCTGATAATTGAGGCCAGATCATTAGCTTCGTATCTCTGATAATGGAGGCCAGATCATTAACTTTGTACCTCTGCTAATGGAGGCCGGATCATTAACTTTGTACCTCTGATAATTAAGGCCAGATCATTAACTTTGTACCTCGGATAATGGAGGCAAGATCATTAAATTTGTAGTTTTTTTTTTAATGTAGGCCAGATCATTAGCTTTTTACCTCTTATAATATAGGCCAGATCATTGACTTTGTATCTCTGATAATGAAGGCCAGATCATTAACTTTGTATCTCTGATAATCGAGGCCAGATGATTAACCGTGTATCTCTTATAATGGAGGCCAGATCATGAACTTTGTATCTCTGATAATTGAGGCCAGATCATTAACTTTCTACCTCTGCTAATGGAGGCCAGATCATTAACTTTGTACCTCTGATAAGTGAGGCCAGATCATTAACTTTGTATCTCTGATAATTGAGGCCAGATCATTAACTTTCTACCTCTGCTAATGGAGGCCAGATCATTAACTTTGTACCTCTGATAAGTGAGGCCAGATCATTAACTTTGTACCTCTGATAATGGAGGCCAGATCATTTAATTTGTACCTCTGCTAATGGAGGCCATATCATTAACTTTGTACCTCTAGTAATGGAGGTCAGATCATGAATTTTGTATCTCTGATAATGGAGGTCAGATCATTAACGTTGTACCTCTGCTAATGAGGGCCAGATCATTAACTTTGTACTCCTGATAATGGAGGCCAGATCATTAACTTTGTATATCTGATAATGTAGGCCAGATCATTAGCTTTGTATCTCTGCTAATGGAGGCCAGATCATTAACTTTCTACCTCTGCTAAGTGAGGCCAGATCATTTACTGTGTACTTCTTAAAATGGAGGCCAGATCATTAACTTTGTTTCTCTAATACCTAATGATGCTAACAATGCTTAAGTGGCGTGGACATTGCCGCGCATAAAAACAAAGTACATTAGCACGGCAAGACTTATATCATCTATCTAACGTACCAGAGATGCTTTGAAGAGATAGCAATAGGCAGCAGACGAAATCTTTACCCATTTCAGGTACTCCTATAGGAGCAACAAGTCTATTTTCTATGATAGCCGCCCATACTACGACCTATCCACCCGTTTGTAGTCGTCTTAAACGATGGTTACTCTCATCTTCGTAATAAATCATTTTTTTGCCAAGCATCAGGTTCATCAAGGTATGCCGGTCTCATCAGGGAAAGGAAACTTAGTCATATCATCTTCATATATGTCTTTGCCCATTCCATTCTCAAATTTTTGTATCTCGGTGTAAGAGGAGTCTTTTTAAGAGAAACTTTCATAGCTGTGAATATTGATTTGCTTAATTGTGTGTAAATAGTTAACTCATAGGCACATAAGCACATATACTCACACGCATACATATATATATATATATAATTATTTTTTATTTACACAAACATGTACAATATCTGCGACACTGGCATGTCGATGTTATCGATCAACAGCTGTTATAAACTGAGATATCATAAGGCAGATTTAAAATCCGATCTTAACCTTAGATCATATTTAAAAAGAATGAAATTGGGAGAAAGGAAAAGTAATTTAAAATAAAAATTTGGAAAGTTACGTGGTTAGAATTAGGACCGTGAAAAATCAAAATCTAAAAAAATATAAAGTAAAAAATATACAAAATATAAAATAAAATAAAAAGAAAGAAAGAAAGAAAGACGAAGACGTATAAAGAGAGAGAAATAATAAATAGATAGATAAGTAGATAGATAGATAGATAGAGATAAAATAAAATAAAATAAAATAATATGATATATATATATATATATATATATATATATATATATATATATATATATATATATATTGTGTGTGTGTTAAAGTGAATAATTTCGGTAAGAACTCCGAGTATGAGACCTCAATGGAGAACACAGTGCAAGAATAAAATACAATATATAAATATGTATATATATATATATATATATATAGATTTAGATTTTTCACTTATAAAATAGATCATTCAGTGAAGACCGGGGTTGTTCCAATAAAAAACAAGCTCGATGATACTCGATTACAGAGTACAGAGCATTTATATGTGATTTTATGAAGGCTTACCAAAGCATTCCTTTCACGACACCAATGATCACCATTAAAGATATTTTTTCTTACAAATACTATTTATTCAAATTAAATGTTTTTTCCTACACGTGTTTCACTACCAAGCAGTTACTTGCTTGGCAGATCATCAGGGAAATTAAATGTCTGGAATACTGGTTTCAACTGCCGACAAAACACAATGTGGCGTTGTAATAGTTGAGGTCACTTAAGAAGAGAAGAGGAAAAAAATAAAAATAAAAATAAAAGTCAAACTTGAAAAGCAAGGAAGAACAACGATAAAAAAAGAAAGTCCTAGAAAAGTCTTAGAAAAGTAGCTTGTGCATTATTTCTTCCACCAAGCCAACAAGCAAATAATCGGTCCCAAATACATTCAATAAAACCACAAAACCGGAACAATGTGCGATAATACACTTTCACGTCGGCCGGTACAATGATGAATAAATCCCCCCCTACAAGAAAACAAAAGAACTAAATCATTCAAGATACCGCTCACAAGTTACCATTCCATTGTGTTTTGTCGGCAGTTGAAACCAGTATTCCAGACCTTTAATTTCCCTGATGATCTGCCAAACAAGTAACTGCTTGGTAGTGAAACACGTGTAGGAAAAAACATTTAATTTGAATAAATAGTATTTGTAAGAAAAAATATCTTTAATGGTGATCATTGGTGTCGTGAAAGGAATGCTTTGGTAAGCCTTCATAAAATCACATATATATATATATATATATATATATATATATATATATATATATATATATATATATATATAAAATTGAAATATAAGCTATATTAGCAATTCAAGATTCATTTTTTTTTACATTAATCCTATTAATTTCGGAATAAAATTCTTTCATCAGGGGTGACCAGTAATGTAGTAATCTTTTTTTTGATTAATGTCAAAAAATAAAAATAAATAAATTAATCTTGTATTGCTAATATGGCTTATATTTAAATTTTATTAACTAACCCTGAAATACTTTGAAATTGAACGACCAACCCACATTTTTCAAAACCGCGAGCCAACGCTTCTTTCGTTCGACACCGGATTTGAATCATAACCGCTGATAACAACACTGTGGAGACATCGTACCAAAGACGTTTATCAAGTAACAAAGAAATAAGTTTGTTTATTCTGGTTTTTTGATGAAAAAAAATGACTCAATGCTGGTCACCCCTGATAAAGGAATTTTATTCCGAAATTAATTGGATTAATGTCAAAAAAAAAATTAATTAATCTTGTATTGCTAATATGGCTTATATTTCAATTTTATTAACTAACCCTGCAATACTTTGAAATTGAACGACCAACCGACATTTATATATATATATATACATATATATATATATATATATATATATATATATATATATATATATATATATATATATATATATATTCATGGAATGTGCGTACGTGTTGTTTGTGCGTGTGCATGTGCTTAGTTTTACGCTTAATTAGAGGCAAGCATATTCACAAATTCTTCGTACACATATATAGGCGAATTTACATACACGGACACAATCGATCAGACGTGACAATGAATTACGGCGCCATATTTATTATTAGAATAAGAAAAAAGGGCATGCCCCTTCGGGATTCGAACCTCGTTCGTTTTGGCGAAACGCGTTTTGGCCACACCTACACGTCGAGGAGCCGGCGGGATAACACCATAACGAATTTTTATCTCAATGGAACTGTTGTGAGTAAATTGGCTACTACTACTACAACTACTACTACTACTATTAATGCTACTAGTTCAAGTCGTAGTAGTAGTAATCGTATTGGTAGTTATTTAATCCGTATTCCCAGCATAAAAATAAATATAAAGTAAACATACGTACATCTATAAAGACATATTTAATATATTCATGCATAATATAAAATATACATATTTATCCACAGATACGTGTTTCGTCGTCGCTATAACTCATCAAATGTGGCTAGACACCGCAAGATTCGAAACTGAGGCTTTAGCAACTGAGCTAAACGGTGAAATGATACCATATAAACACGAACATATTTTTAATTATTTATAATAATTACAGCATAGATAACCGTCGAATGTACTCAGTTCTTTTAAGGGATCTTAAGAAGAAATTGAAATTCAGGGAATGTTCCTTAATTGGTGTCTAGTGACTATGGATCAAATTTAATAAAAATCCGAAATATTTTAATTTTCAAATGAAAAGTTTGCGTTCGTATTATTTTCCATAAAATACCTTAAAATACTCCAAAGTAATTTAGTTTAGGAGTGAATCCTTTGACATTTCGGGAATATTTATTAAGTAATGGATAATAATTAGTTGTTAAAATTTCATAAAAATAGGGAGTATCTGAATTTTTCTACCCGCCATAACCCTAAGTTAAACTTAAGATAGCCTATATTTGAACCCGTTACAGTTAGCAGGTGTGTTCGAAACGCCATAACGATCGGTAAATTCGTTTAGGAGTGAATCCTCTGCATACAAATATACAAACATATCTACCTTTATAGAGATAGAGATGAAATATTAATAAACTTCTGAAAATGGCAACCGAACAAAGCCAGTAAACAAATATTTAAAAAAAACAACATAAATATAAATTTCAGATATTAAACTAAAAACGATTGAAACATACTAACGCTTTAACAATGAAATACTTTAACAACATTTCTAATAGAAATAATTATACGTTCACAGAGTTTCAGCCGATGTAACATCCAACCTTCTTCAGGTGCATTTTGTCCACCATGACCTCTGGCGCAATAATGAATTATAAATGACAATCTTCTGGAAGTTGAAGGTTCAACCTCAGTGCGGGCGATAATAAGAATACAATTGCGAATCACCTAAGACTTCTACCCCGTTGTGGAGAAAGTATGACTAAAATAAAATATTTTATGTAATTTTACGACATTTTACTTATCTTCATCCCACAGCGGTAAGATGTGACACAAGGTAGGGGCGCCTCACGCAGTAAACTTACTCCACCCCAAAGAGGAGAGGCAAAGCCTGGGAGGGTGAACCTCCTAGAACTGCACAGAACAAACCCACAGACCGGAGGAATTAAGACCCGAAGGCCAAGACGATACCGGTCTATAGGTTGTAGCATCCATCGGAACAGATACTACACTTTGATCTCAGCCAAAAGGCCAAGAAACGGTTATTTATCTACCTCCCACAGCAGTAAAATGTGACACAAGGTCGGGAAAGTGGGATTAGATAAGCCAGCGCGCGAGAGGTGAGCACTCTGGCCATTTAAAAATTGCCTAGGCAGCCCCGTCGGCATTCCCCAGTAGGGGCGCCTCAGGCAGTAAGCAATAAACTTACTCCTCCCCAAAGAGGGGAGGCAAAGCCTGGGAGGGTGGACCTCCTAGAACTGTACAGGACAATCCCATAGACCGGCGTAAATCAAGCCCCGAAGGTCAAGACAATACCAGTCTATGGGTAAAGTATCCATCGGAACAGATACTACACTTTGATCTCAGCCAAAAGGCAAAGAAACGGTTATTTATCTACCTCCCACAGCAGTAAAATGTGACACAAGGTCGGAAAGTGGGATTTGATAAGTAAGCACCCTAAAGGAAAGCACTTGTTACCCTAAACTATGCCTGAGCAGCCCCGTCGGTATTCCTTGGTATGATCGCCTTGGGTGATTAGCAATAAACTAACTCCTTCTCAAAGGGTGAGAAGGCAAAGCCTGGGAGGGTGGACCTCCTAGAACTGCACAGGACAAACCCACAGACCGGCGGAATCAACACCCGAAGGCCAAGACGATATCGGTCTATAGGGTGTAGTATCCATCGGAACAGATACTACACTTTTATCTTAGCCAAAAGGCCAAGAAACGACTTGTTATGTTAATGCAATAAAAATATTAAAAAGGAACGAAAGAAAGGAAAAAGCAATAGAAGAAGAAAAAAGAGTGAAGAGGGAAAAAAGTTTAATCCATACATTATGGGTCACCCACCACTCCCAGTTAATTTCATTCATTTAATTATTTTATTTTATTTATTTGTTCACTCCCAATGTGTAGCTGTGTCTAGTTTTGTAACCGTCACTTTTTATTTATGTGGTTGCGCTAGGGCACGTTATATCTCACGAAAGTTAGCGATAAACACTACCCCTTTAACAGGACCACAGGTAAATTAAGCCTGGACCCGCTATTGACACATATATCAAAGTATGAAATTAAATTAAATCAAATTGAAAGCCGTGGGACTCAGAAGAAAGATATGAGTCTCATGATCGGCATGTATATAAATGTCGGTTCCTCTAATTTAAGGAACAAAATAACCACAGACAAAATCTGATTTCAGATACGACAATAACACGGACCGAACATAGGACAGCAGAAATGAACTAAACAACACGCTAAAAACTTATAGAATGAAACGGACCACAAATGGAATAGACTAGTAATGAAGTGCTATTACAGAAAACAAAAAATCGGAGAAAGAGGCTATCGGAAGCGAATGAAAAATCTATGGGACATGTCTACTGACTAAAAAAATTGCCAAGTCGTAGATTTTGCCATCCTAGCAGGGTACAGGGTGATGGTCGAGGAGACAGAAAAACGAAGCAAATATACGGAATGTGCTAGATAACTGAAAGAGATACGGAACATGAAAAAAAGTTAATATAATACCAATAATCGTAGGAGCACTAGAAACATTCCAGAACAAAAGACTAGGATAAATTAAAATCAAAAGGGAAAACTGGGTCTATACAATAATGAGAACGACTAAAATCTTAAGGAACATCCTCAAGCGCAGAAACCACTCAAATAAACTACAAACGCTAACTAGTTTAATGAAAGTTGAAATAGTAAGAAAACCAAAACATACAAAGAACACCACCACATGAACCCAAGAAAACTAAAACTGCAAGAAATTCCATAAATTGCTCCCCCCCCAAAAAAAAACATACACACAATGTGATGGCACCAGCTTTGACTGATGCGAGACAAAATAGTTGTGAAAGGTCAAGGGGATGGAAAGACTGGCATGCGGAGAGTACTAGGATCTTTGAGGGGGGATTGCCATCCAGATAAAATCAATGGCCGTTGTCTGTGAGAAATCAATGCTGAGCGGCAGTTACGATAAAGCAAAATGCTTTGCAATGGAGACCACTAGAAATCTGGAGAGACTTGTTTTCACTTAGATTCCAGGGAACACCACCTGTTATTTTCAACGAGTAATCACTGATAATGACATGTGCGAGAATTCTTAGTGGGTAAATAATAAAAGTTAAGGAAATAAATAAAGGTTGCCAGGAGTGAATCTGGGACAGTAAGAAAATTCCTGTAATACCAATAATTGTAGTTTCACTGGGAAGAGTTCCGAGGAAACCTGAAAAAAGATTAGAAGAGATTTGAATAAAAGAAAGGATTGAAATCATTGCGGAAATAAAACGTCGCATTAAGAGGTAACACCGACCGAACAGGTGAGTTTAAATACACAATAGAACAACAACAAAAATGAAGAAAGAACAGTGGATGAGGCTTGGAGAACTAAAACTGACAGAAATCTCATACTCCCCCTCCTCTAAAACTCTAACCCTTACTTTATGCCCCCTTCCCTCAAATAGGTGGTGATACCAGTCTCGGTTTGTACCAAAACAATGGTCATGATGGGTCAAGACGGCTGAATTTATTACACACCCAAGTAACAAGAATAGTTAATTAATGAGAGTTCATTTTGCAAATATTCAAATTAGTTAGCCTGCAGATACACGCACATACGTCTCCAGAAAAGAAACACAGATACACAAGTAGAAGGACGCTCACATATACACACATGTACACACATATACACACATATACACACTAAGGAACACACATATACATACAAATACACACAATTACACATATATATACACACAGTTAGACACAAAGACTCACACATATACAAATACAATACACAAAATATTATCAAGTTACACAGTCACATACACGTAGATTTTCACACACACATATAGAACTACACACACACACTAACACCACCTCATACGCAGCTATACACACAAGCAATCACATATGCACAAACACAGATATACATGCAAAAAAAAAACGTACACATACATGAAAAAAAACGTATACGGATACACACACACATGTACACACATACTAACACACACACATGCGCATATTTACGCAAGCACGCTAAACAGATAGCTAAACACATCCCATACATATATGTAAATATACAAACACACACGTACACACTCACATACAGATAAATAGTTATAAACGTAAATACACATATATACACATGCATATGTACATATACACGCGTAGAAATAGAGACACACTAGTGCACAACATAGAAAGTCACATACACATACATTTATATGCACATAGGTACACACGCAAGCGGAGCGGTTATAGATGCTAATTAAGAAACGTATGCATACATATACATACACGCATACACACAACTATAGTCACTTGCATATACACACACATATACACAGAGATGTAAACGCACTCACTAATACGGGCACACAACTATATGCATACGCGTGAAAACATTAATACACAGGCGTACACGCACGCAGAAATACTTACAAAGATGCATCTATACACACGCACTCACATACACGGAAACACACTGATAGATTAACACATTCGCTTACACACAAAGATAAAAACGCGTGCACAGACACATGAACACGTGTACACACATGTACACACTCACGTGCGTACATACCGAAATGATCACTTATAAGTACAAAAACATACATATCAACACTCACCTATACACGCATACACAGATATATACACGCGCCAATACACTTACGCACGCATACAAACAGACACATGCACACGCACACGCACACGCACCCCCCCCCCACACACACACACAAAGTGTATTTACAAATACGTGTGACGCAAAGGCGACCTTAATTCCATGCATTTTTTTTGTGGGGGGGGGGGGATCTTTCAACCACAAAATTTATTGATCATGTTTTGATAAGCTTAACATTTCCGTTTCCTTTATGTTTTTTTTTTTTGTTCTGAACAAAAAAAAATCTCCGAGAGCCGAGAAAGGAGACCTTTTTTCACCAAGTTTTCCTGGATCTTTAAATCGGATAAGTCGATAGAAAGGAAGGGAGTGCAAGCGGGGGTGGGGGGGGGTGTAAGCGGGGGGGGGGTGTAAAAGAAGAATACGAATTGCGATGGTGTTATTGATTAGGATGCGAACGGAAGAAAGAAAATCACAGATCACGAATGACGATGTGTGTGTGAGAGAGAGAGAGAGAGAGAGAGAGAGGGAGAGGGGGGGGGAGAGACAGACAGACAGACAGATAGACAGAGAGAGAGAGAAGGTGAGAGCTGGACAACAGAGCGGCGACATTTGTTAATTAGGGGATGGCAGGGTAAGAGGGTTTATATGAAGTTGGGGCGGTTTAAAGTAAAGAAATATTTTATCGCAATAGGGATAAAAACAACAACAACAACAACAGCAGCAACAACAACAACAACAGCAGCAACAACACACAAAAAAAAATCTGCATTAATACTAGAAGTACCCGTGATTCGTTGGCGCACAACCACTAACACTTTTTATTCTGCTTTAAATTCACTCGAAACTTCAAAACCTGTGATATATTTTTAGGGCGTTGTTCTTGCATAACTAAAAATACAATGTCTCCTCTTTACTTCTATAATATGCTTATCAATAACATAGAAGTAACATACCCATTTATGGTGTGTACAGATACACACATGAACATCTGATGGTGACAACGATAAAAGCGAGTCACTCTTTCTTTTAAATGCTCACAGAAACATTAAGAAATATCACAGAGTAGTAGAATCACATGAATAGCTGAGAGAAAGATGTGAAACTTGTTTAGTCATTTGTAAATCTGTGAATTACGGCCAATTAATACGATTAAAACATAGTTGTCTCAAATAAAAGTGACTGAAAACATCAACATCTATATATGTATATATATATATATATATATATATATATATATATATATATATATATATAAATGTGATACTTAGAAGGCAATACAATGCAAAGGTGTGATACCTCTGCATTGTATTGCCTTCTAAGTTTCACATTTATATATACTAATAAACAATGCTTCAAGCAAACTACATAAACCTCTTATATATATATATATATATATATATATATATATATATATATATATATATATATATATATATATGTGGGGGGTGAAAAAGACAAACGGAAAACAGGTTAGAATGCAGGAGAAAAACAAAGACAAGAGATTTGACCGGTTTCGTTCGTATTAACGAACTTCTTCACAAAAGAAGACGTTCGTTAAGTAGCAAAGACTATCAAATTATGTTGATTATTTATCTGGCCCAAAACCAAAATACATGAAAAAAACTCACTTGAAAAATCCAGGAACCATTACCGTTATTTTTTACAAGACTTATTTAACTTCTCTCGTCTTTCTTTTCTCCTGTATTTAAAATTATATGTTTTTCTATTACAATTAAATTTACTATTTCTTTGATGATCAGAAAAGTTAAACAGTAGACTATTTATCTCTTGACTTTGCTGTGAAACGCACGTAAGAAAAAGTATTAAATTTGGAAAAAAATTGTTTTGTCAGACGAAGAAGAAATATAGATATTCGATGAAATATGAAAATAACGAAATTGAAATAATAACTGAAAATCGTGGTTTTGTATTGATTTTTCTTAGGGTCATTGCAATGCAACTATAAAGTGTATATGCTTTGGAACTTGTTATACAACCTCATTGAGCTTGCAATTTGAAAAAGTTTCGGATATTATAAGGAGTATATACTTAAATATATATATTTTTATAAAAACTCACAAATATATATATATATATATATATATATATATATATATATATATATGTGTGTGTGTGTGCGTGTGTGTGTGTGTGTGTGTGTGTGTGTGTGTGTGTGTGTGATTTTTTTAAAGCTTACCAAAGCATTCCGTTCAGGAGCCCAATCAACACCACAAAAGATTTTTACATTCAAAAATCATTTATTTATCATTTTTCAAATTCAAGGTAAATTGTAGGTAAAAAAAACCCTTTAATTTGAAAAATAATGAGTAAATAATATTTGAATGAAAAAATCTTTTGTGGTGTTGTTTTGGTAAGCATTCATACATCACTCATAAATGCTCTGTACCTTATAATCGAGTATCATCGAGCTTGTTTTTATTGGAATAATCCAGGTCTTCACTGAATAATCTTTTTTATAAGTGAAAAATCCAAATATATATATATATATATATATATATATATATATATATATATATATATATATATATATATATATATATATATATATATATATATATATATATATATATGAATTTTGGTAAAAATGGCACCGGTGTAAATTACACAAGTGGAAAATAGAAAACAAAATGACGCAAGGAAAATTATAGATGCACATCTCACAATGACTTTATTAAAATCTTGGATACAATACATAAAGAGAAACCATAAGTTTGCCAAATTAAAAAGAAAATGATATCTTCATTTAAAAGTAGATGAGGATTTTCGGATACCTCCCCACCCCCTTCCCCCAAAAAAGAGATTTTACTTTTTCAGGCGATTACGTATGAACACCCTTTAAACTTAGGGAAAAACAATTGGTGTTTTGGCATCATAAACGGTACCAAGTTCCTGCCGTGATAAACGTTAGATCACGTGATATTATTTCATCCGGTGTTAAGGGAGAAAATTACCTCTCGTCTGACATTAACTTTGCGCTTTTTAATAAGTTTTTTTTCCCCGACAGGAATAAAGCATATCTTTGCATAAATTTACCTGTGCGCTCTTTGATAAATAACAAACACAATATTTGATTGTTTCTTTTAATTGGTTCATTTTATATGTTGGCATTTTTTTTTTTATTGATCTGAAAAGCCGGTGTTTTTTTTTTTTATCTGTGCGCTCTTTTAAAAACCACCTCCACGCATAGGCTGATCCTATTTTTTTTATTAAAAAAAAGCACCAAAAATCCTAACCTAACCCTAAACAAAGTTGTAGGTTTCGTTCGACTAAAGTTGGATTAGTTTGGTTCGTATCGTCTAACAAAGTTACATCTAAGTAAACTAATCTTGAGCAAGAAGTTAAACGAATGTAATGATCGGATTGTGACTGAACTGGAAGCAAGATTTGACTCCATGTTTCATCTGCTAACTGTCTTCGCTGTATTATCGTCGCCAGCAATCCCAGAACACACTGATGGGGAGTTGCAACAAACGTTCAATAGTCTCGACAAAGAATATGCTAGGGACTTAAATGTTTCAATGTGCCTTTTGAAGTTCTTCGTATTCGAGACATTTTAGCGGCAGCTTTCGAGGAGGAAAATGGTATAAGCCTAGCAGTGATCAACAAATCATCAGCTATTGAATGGCTGTGACAAGTGCAAGAAACAGGGTCAAATATTGTTATTGTTCTGCGAATGTTTTTGACTCTTACAGTTTTTGTTGCAACCGCAGTGAGAAGCTTCTAAAAACTAAAACTTGTTAAAACTTCTTTAAGATCGCCCATGTTGCAAGATCGCTTTTCGAATTTGTTGCTCTTATCAATTGAGCCTGAAACTGTTAACTTTTCTCCTTCTTGCTGACTATTATCACTTCCGGTATTCTTGCTTGGATGAGCTTGTCTGTTGGTACCTACATGAACAATAGGATTTTATGTCTTTCATTTTCCAAAACGGTTTGCAGTTCTACCATTTATCTAGATATCCAAGGTGGACAACCATCGCTCAGTAATGGCTATTGTTGTATTTCTTTTGTGCTGGTTTTCTGTATTCACTTATGACGTGTTTTCCTCTTTCGTCTCTTTGTATACAGAGTCTAATCTTACTATTTTGCTGGGTCTAGTCTATCTTGGTGGTGATGTAGTCTATTCTACTTGCGTTATTTTGTCCGACTGTCAATTGCGATTCCGTTTTTCTTTGAAGTGGTCATTCACTAGCTATGGCCATCTATTTCGGGTGCTATATCTTTGGTTGTTGTTCTTCTTCATCTTATTATTATTATTATTATTATTATTATTATTATTATTATTATTATTATTATTATTATTATTATTATTATTATTATTATTATTATCATTTTCCTTCTCCTTATTATTATTATCATTACGATTATTGTCTATACTAGTTACTCACAAGGAGTTTTCACACTGGTCATCATCAGTGATTGTTCACTGACCATAACTGGTGGTGTTCCCTGGAGTATGCGTGACAAGTCTTCCCAGATTTCCATTACTATCCACCTTTCAATAATCATTGTAAATCCTTTTGTGTTATCGCAACATCCGCTTACCATTAATTTTTCGCTGGCATTATTAAATTTCTTGCACTTTTAGTTCTCTTGGTTTGTTATTATTATTATTATTATTATTATTATTATTATTATTATTATTATTATTATTATTATTATGATTATTATTATTATTACTATTATTATTATTAGTGTTATTATTATTATCATTATTATTATTATTATTATTATTATTATTATTATTATGATTATTATTATTATTATTATCACTATTATTATTATTAGTGTTATTATTATTATGATTATCATTATTATTATTATCATTATAATTATTATTATTACTATTATAAGTATTATTATTATTATTATTATTATCAGTAGTAGTAGTAGTAGTAGTAGTAGTAGTAGTAGTAGTGGTGGTATCTAGCTATTTTCATCTTTTCGTGGCGTAGATGATGGCAATGATGATTGAAATATTTCGTGAATGAAGGAAGCAATTTGATTGTTGATCAGATATTGATTAGCTACTATGATGATTTTTACAAATGCAAATATGTCCAACTGAATCACACATACACATGCACTGAATGATAAGCATATGAAGACACATGTATAAACACAAACGCATGCAAGCACACCCACATATGTGCATACGCACAAAAGTGGGCACACACACACGCCACACGCTAACATACATACAAGATTTAAACTGCATCAGGTGTACACATAATCATATAGTAACGCATACACGCAACACAGAAACGTACGTATACAAACATATATACAGATACACAAATAGAACAACACATCCAATAATTAATTTTAAAAAAGTACAAAGAAAACCATATGCGTTTTACAATGCACACACACGTGTACACATATTCACATATGCGCACAAACCTCACAGAAACTCGCATACAGACACACACACATGCAAACAATAATATATACACTAATAAATAAACATACACATAAATGTTTACATATGTACGACTGTGTACAGAAATGTGCACGTACTAAGACACGCCACACACAAACCGTCACATAGACACACACGTGTACACGTCGTCACATATACAAACACGTACAGAAATACGCACATACTTACACACGCAATACACAATCTACACATATAGACACACGCCCATATGTACGCATGCTCACATGTACATTAACAAAGAGGCGCACATGCACATAACACACACACACATAGACACACACAAGTGTGTACACATGCTCACATATACACAAAGGAACACGCCCATAATCACATACGCCACACACAAACCTACACATACAGACGCCTACACACGTCTACACATGCTCACATAAACAAATACACACACAAATACGCACATGCCTATACACACAAAACACTAACTTACATATCCAGACACCCAGACGTATACACATGCTCACATATACAAACACGCACACATAGAAATCGGCATATTAGCGCGCTAACAAACCTACACATACAGATGCACACACACAGAATAAAACATACACTAATTTATGAACAGGGAAATTCATATAGTCTGACAATGCACACACGATCATCGTATACATAAACGCGATTAGAAATAATAAAGTATGCACACACACACGCCACACAGAAATGTACGCATACTCTCACACGATTATATACTCGCACACATGTAAAAAAAAAAAAACCTCACGTATGCAAGAATACACATGAATGGGTACACAACCACGTACATACATGCACAAAAGTACGCACACACGCTCACACGCACACACACGCACACGCACACATTCAGAGCACATATAACTTTAGTACACATGATATGTCTAGGTCTCCACATCGTAGCAGGTTTTTGCAACGTAACCCACCGGTCGTGCACGTTTCAAAGTCCCGCCATCTGGTATATCTAGACTTGAAGTGATGTTCCGCGCCACCGGCGAGGATCGACCGTCCACAGAAGTTAAGGTGTGGGGAGAGACAAACACAGAGAGAGAGAGAGAGAGAGAGAGAGAGAGAGAAAGAGAAAGATAGAGAGAGAGAGAGATACAGAGACAGAAACAGAGAAAGAGAAAGATACAGAGAGAGAGAGAATGAGAGAGAGAGAGGGAGAGAGCGAGAGAGAGAACTATGAGACAGAGAAAACAACGAAACAGTAAAGCATGGGGGGTAGGAGGTTCGGAGTGTTCTGTAATAACGGGACAGTCGTGTGCACAGATAAAAACATGGAAATTAAAGTTAGGGAATAATAAACAGTCGTTCTTTTGAACGACTGTTTATTATTCCCTAACTTTTTCTCTAAGCTCCCCGTCATTATATTTTCTTTGTCTTCTCTCTCTCTCTCTCTCTCTCTCTCTCTCTCTCTTTCTCTCTCTCTCTCCCTCCCTCCCTCCCTCCCTCTATATTTCTCTCTCTCACTCTCCCTCTATATTTCTCTCTCTCACTCTCCCTCTATATTTCTCTCTCACCCTCTCTATTTCTCTCTCTCTCTCTCTCTTTCTCTCAATTTCTCTCCCTACTTTTGTTTATCTATCGATCTATCCCAGCCTGTTCATTATCTCTATCTCTCCTGAAACTTGTCCCGGTCTAAACCATCAATAGCGATGGCATATAAGTATAATCTCAATGTCTTGCATCAGTCTTTTTCACACGTTCCTTTTCACGCATTTTACTCGTCGTTCCCCCTTCTACTGTCTTCTTCCCGACACTGAATATTTTTTATTTCATTAAGGGATCTCTGTCTGAGCGTCATTTATTTTATTGACGAATGAGTCACCACTCATCAAGGCCATAAACCACTCGGGGATAAAACTTGATGAGATGGATAGATTTTCACTTAAATGATAAAGAATATCATAAGATGATTGAAAATGATGAATTGAATGAACAACATTTGTTGACTTATGGGGACGATTTATGGCAAGTATTTATTGACATTAGATTTGAAGACTTTTATGTCAACATGTTACAAAGGTAGAAAGTTCTTGGAAATAAACTCTGTTCATGGAAATTCCGTTTGATGTAAGCCACACGGACGCAGAAATGATATATATTTTAGTCTGCGCCTATACCGACATTGTCACTTCAGGTTTAGTATTATTAGACCGGTATAGTGTTCAGGAGAGTTGGAGAAACATAACATATTATTTGTGCATTTCGTAACTAGGAAATCCTGATTTTCACAAATATATGCGTATATAGATATTATTATGCTGGACTACTATTTGGAATCATGTTTAAAGTGTTCGCTAATGGAGGTTACATCCTCGGTCAAGTCATATCAAAGACTCCAAAAAATGGTATTTGGTGCCACCTTGTTAGACACTCAGCATTATAAAGTGAGGATCAAGGGTAACTGGAATAATGGCGCCCTTGGTGTAAAAGGTAAAGGTCGCATAGCCTGGACGCGCACAAGTGTCGTTGCCGACATCGCACACTGCCCATGGCCGTAGCGGCGGTGATTTGTTAAGAATCACCGTGTCTAGGGCACAGCATATCCCTCTCCGCTGCCTTGAACCTTCCCTGAGTTTTTGTCAGGTACCCATTTACTGCTGGGTGGACAGAGGGAGTTTTCAGACCCGAAAATTCGCATGCCGTGAGTGGGATCGTCCAGCCCAAAGACAAGTGCTATAACCACTCGTCCACAAGCCCTTGGTGTACTAGCCAATTAAAAGAAAGCCTTTGGGTCGTCCTTAACTATGGTCGACTGCCTTACTTTTTACTAACCCTAACCCTAACCCTAACCTTTTTACTATTCAGAAGCGATGCAGAAACATTATAGATTATGTCAATCTTTGATGAATGGAGGAGAATTATGTTTTGACTCATACAAGTAAAGTATACGCATTTCTTATGTGTTCATCTGCATTAGTAAGGACTTATATCCTTCAAAATTGTATTCGGAAATAAATCATTAGACAGTTATTACAAACTACAAGCCAATTTATTGAACTGTAAAATTATGCATGAATCACTACAAAATCTTAATCAACTTCATTTTTCATCTTCGTTACCAAAGGCTTATATCCTTCAAAATTGTATTCTCAAATAAATCATTGAACATTTATTAAAGCGTGCGTACCAATTATTTAACATGTGAAGTTGTGTATTATTTGGATTGTTCGGACTACTGCTCTAACCTTGGGTGTTATTCTCACAACGTTTCGGCCGATGTAACCTCCGACCTATCTCAGTTGTATAAATACATCACACATTTTGAATTCTAACGACTATAGTTTGTTGGGAAAAAAAGAACAAAAACATTATTTCAATCATTCACCTATAAAAGCCACTGTCAAGATACACCTCAATAAGGTCGGGGATTACATCGGCCGAAACGAGAACAATAGTCCGAATAATCCTCATCTAAAACAATTCGGAAACATTATGAAAAGTTGTGTACAAAAGGCGGCAACACGTAAATCTGTAAGGTGAAGATGAGAGGATGAAAGGGGTTATCCTTTTATCTTCTCGTAAAGAAACGGAACAACGAAAAGTATTTCTTTAACTATAACAAAAAGGGGTGTTATTAACTCAATGCAGGAGAGAGAGAGCGTTTCCTCGTTCCTCCCTGGTACTATCTGCGATGTGTCCAAGCTGGTGCCAAGAGGTCTTCTGATCTTTTTCCTCGAACCCTAAGGGGACATAAGTAGTCCCTTAGGTAACTAACGATATTGCTGCGCCCTGTGATTTGATTGGACAAGCCAGCTGACAGGGACAGTGATTACGCATTCAAAAGTAGTCCCTATTGGTGACTGTTACAAATCAACTTTTTAACAGTTAGTCTGAAAATTATTCAGTATTTTACGAATAACCTAATACTTTTTCCTAAGCACTTTACATTCGTGTTCTTAGGACAAAAGTGTAATATCTGTTCTAGTGCTACACTTCATCGTATCTGTCTTCAGTCAGTGAAAGAGGAAGCCTTCTAGACTGCGGCAATTTTTTTCTTCTTTTTCTCAATCCAGAGTGCTCCTTTTTGGAGAGCGTGGTTTAACCCACATTAAGCTATAGCTTTCGTCTTACTCTGCCCTCGTGGGGAGACAAGTGAGTAGTGATTATTCGCCTCGTTTATAAGTATTGTGGTTCGGTATTGAATACCCCTCAAAATGGTCGATATGCCTTAAAAAAGAAAAGCGGAACCCATCAATTAATCGTGTGTAATGGTTATTGTGGTTTGGCATTAAATAAACCCCAAATAAGTTAGGGGGTGTCAGAGAGAGAGAGAGAGAGAGAGAGAGAGAGAGAGAGAGAGAGAGAGAGAGAGAGAGAGAAAGAGAGAGAGAGGAAGAGGGAGAGAGAGGGGGAAGAGAGAAAGAAAGAAAGGGAGATAGACGGTTTAGCATTAAATAAACCCCAAATAAGTAAATATGCCGTAAAATCAGTCAAACCGAACCAAGTTTGCCGATGTGCGCTCAAGCACGTGTGTGTATGCGTGTGTGTGTGTGGGTGTGTGTGTGTATGTGCGTGCGTGCGCATGTGGGGGTGTCAGAGAGAGAGAGAGGGAGAAAGAGGGGGAGAGGGGGGATAGAAAGAAAGAGAGATAGAGGGTGAGAAAGAGAGATAGATAGAGAGATATAGATCTTTCTCTTCCTCTCTAAAATATAAATAGAGGTAGAGAGAGACGTAAAGAGATAGAGACTGAGATTGAGATAGATATGGGTAAACAGATATATATATATATAGAGAGAGAGAGAGAGAGAGAAAGAGAGAGCAAAATAGAGATATTGGGAGAGAGAGAGAGAGAGAAGGGAGAGAGAGAGAGAGAAGAGAGAAAGATAGCGTGCGTGGAAGCATTTTTATATCTGCGCGAGCGTGTTCGATTTCTGGTCCCCTATTTGTAAAAAAAAAAAAAAGCGATGCAATGACGTACGTAGTCGCTTTCATCATCGTTGTCACTGCGGCCTTACTTCTGTTTTGTTTTAAACGCTAGCAAACCCCAACCCTAACCCCAACCCTAACCCCACCCGCGTTCACCATCACCGTTCATTTTAACCCTCCGACTTTTTAAACAATAAGTAAGGCTTACTCAAGCGAAGAGAGACGCACGGGGACAGCGCAAGAGGGCAAGATGAGAAACAGACAAGTAGAGGGTGAGACCGCATCTCTCTAGGGGACGGGCAGATTGCTCCGTGTACTCGGGGAAAAGGAGGTGTCGTTCGGAGTGTACCGACCGATGTCTGGCCAGTGGTTGGGTAGGACGAGATGCGCGAATGTCTGAATTGTTGGAAAACGAAGGGGGGGGGGAAGAGAGAGATATATAGAGAAAGAGGGAGAAATAGAAGGGGTAAAAATGGAGGAAAGAGAGAGAGAGAGGGGGGCAGAGAAGGAAACGAGGGAGAGAGTGATAGATAGATAGAGAGAGAGAGAGAGAGAGACGGAAGGGGGGGAGAAAAGGGGAAGGGAGAGAAAGGGGGAAAGAGAGAGGAGAGTAAGCGAGAGAGATATATGGGATGGAGAGAGAGAGAATTGGTTAACAAAACATCTTATGCAGGCAAACACGGACATGACGTCCTTTTCCACGTTGACTTTGGCCACACTGAAGACCATAAATTTATCCTCCTCCCCTTCTGGATGTCCTTTTTTACATTTTTAATAGTCACTCATTGTATCGCTTTAGCATGCTCATTTAAATGACACTTAACCCTGAACCACTTCCATACCTTCCTTCCTTTCACTTCCCCTCATCTTTATATACCTTCTACGTCGCATTTTCTTTCCATCGTTATACCATTCTTCCATTTGTCCTTTTCGTTTTCTTTTTCTTTCTTCCTTCCTTTCTTTCTTTTTTTCATTTATTTATTCCTTAATTCATTTTCATTCCTTTCTTTTTTTTCATTTTCTTTCCTTCGTTCTTTCTTCCTTTCTTTCCTCCTTTTCGTTTTCTTTTTCTTTCTTCCTTCCTTTCTTTCTTTTTTTCATTTATTTATTCCTTAATTCATTTTCATTCCTTTCTTTCTTTTCATTTTCTTTCCTTTGTTCTTTCTTCTTTTCTTTCCTCCTTTTCGTTTTCTTTTTCTTTCTTCCTTTCTTTCTTTCTTTTTTTATTTATCTATTCCTTAATTCATTTTCATTCTTTTCTTTCTTTTCATTTTCTTTCCTTCGTTCTTTCTTCCTTTCTTTCCTCCTTTTCGTTTTCTTTTTCTTTCTTCCTTTCTTTCTTTCTTTTTTTCATTTATTTATTCCTTAATTCATTTTCATTCCTTTCTTTCTTTTCATTTTCTTTCCTTCGTTCTTTCTTCCTTTCTTTCCTCCTTTTCGTTTTCTTTTTCTTTCTTCCTTTCTTTCTTTCTTTTTTTCATTTATTTATTCCTTAATTCATTTTCATTCCTTTCTTTCTTTTCATTTTCTTTCCTTCGTTCTTTCTTCCTTTCTTTCCTCCTTTTCGTTTTCTTTTTCTTTCTTCCTTTCTTTCTTTCTTTCTTTTTTTCATTTATTTATTCCTTAATTCATTTTCATTCCTTTCTTTCTTTTCATTTTCTTTTCTTTCGTTCTTTCTTCCTTTCTTTCCTCCTTTTCGTTTTCTTTTTCTTTCTTCCTTTCTTTCTTTCTTTTTTTCATTTATTTATTCCTTAATTCATTTTCATTCCTTTCTTTCTTTTCATTTTCTTTCCTTCGTTCTTTCTTCCTTTCTGTCCGCCTTTTCTTTTTTGTGTGTAATTATTTTCCTTCCTTCTTTTTAATTTTCTTTTCTTTCTTCCATCGTCTTTTCTTCGTTCCTTTTTTGGTTCTTTTCCCTTGGTTTTTTTTTTTACCTTTTCGTTTAATGTCCTTCGTTCTATCTTTCCTTTATATTTCCGTTGCGTTTTCTTTCTTCCTTCTTTTTCGTTTTCAGTTTTGTTCTTTCTTCATTTTCTTTCTTTTTTCTTCAAATTATTTTTTTAATTGTTGATTCGATTTCCTTCCTTTCTTTAATTTCATGATTTTCTTTCCTTCATTATACCTGTCTTTCTTCTTATTTGTTTTTTATTCTTTTTACTTTGTCTTTCTTCCTTTTCGTTTCATTTCTTTATTTCTTCTCTGTCTTTCATCGTTTCTTCATCCCTTTCAGTTTTCTTTCATTCTTTGCTCGTTTCCTTCGTTCTTCTCTTTTACTCTTCATTTTGTTTTCTTTATTTCATTCTTAATGTATTTCTTAATTTATTTCTTTTCTTTTTTCTATTGGTTTTATTTCGTTCGCTGTTCTTCTTCACAAACCTTCCTTTCGTCTTTCTAACTTTCCTTCTTCCTCTTTTTTCTCGCTCTTTTTTTGTTTTGTTTGCTTTATTCATTCTCTCTTTTCTTTCTCGTTCCCCCAATCTCTCCTTACCCTATACCTTCTTTTTCGTTTTCGTTGTTTCTCTTCTTTCCTGTCTGTATACTTTTGTTTCTTTATCTATTTTCTTATTAATTTACCTCTCCCTTTCCGTTTCTTTATTCATTATTTTCCTCTTTTTTACCTCTTCAATCTTTCATTCTCTCTTCCTTTGCCACTTTCTTTCTTTATTTAATTCAATCTTCCTTCCCCCTTCCTTTCCTTTCTTTATTTTATCCTTCAGTTTTCCTTCTTTTATTTCTTCTGTTGTTTCCATTGTGCAACCTAGTTTTATTTTATTCTCGTTAATTCGGGGGGGGGACTGCCTTCGAGGATCCATTTTCCGGAATGGTGTGTTTATTTCCCTCCTTCGCAGGAAGTTAGACACAAGGTGAGGTGAGGTTTCGAAAAACCAGCGCACTAGATAAAGTGCACTCTATCCTACAAAAATGCCTGAGCAGCCCCATCTATATTCACCGGTAAGGGCGCCACAGGCGATTAGAAATAAACTAACCCCTTTCAAAAAGAAAAAAACAAGAGGTAAAGCCTGGGCGAGTCAATCGCCTAGGACTGAACAAAACCGTACCTCAACTCGACAGCAAAAAAAAAACACTGTTGGGCTGACTGTCGATGACGTATCTTTGACTGGTATGGACAAAACATTACGCAATATGACGCCTGTTATTGTACCGTAGATTATAAGAATTATAAAACCGAGAGGAAATACGCTACGAGAGTCAAATAAGAAGAAAGTCACTACAATATATCTGTTTCTTTTTTACACATCAAAACAAAGATCAAACCTGTGATGGCGTACCTTGTAAGTTGAACTTATTAATATCATATCCCTCGTTTTAATTTCTATTACTATATTGTTTATTTCTCTAAACACCTATATAGGCGAAAAATTATTTTAAGAAAGAGCACATAATATTGCTAAATTATCTTTCTCTCCAATGGGTCTGTAAATCGTTTAGAATTATCTCCACTAAAAGGCAACGAACTGACAGCAATCTTTGATATTTTTTCCCCTAAGCTACATCGGGCAATGCTCTCAATTTAAAACAGGTTTGTCTGGTTGTTATCCCGTTCAACACTGGTGAGCTGAATGTGCCCTGCTGGTCTGCATCAAACACTTTTTTTCATAACCGGCTCGAAGATGAGATCTGCAAAATGTTGAAACCGCTCGACGATTTGACTTGAGTATTTTTTTAACTTTCTTTGTAGTATCATCATGTCTTTAAATATAACGTGATCATTATATTTCTGAAAAGTTCGTAGCCAGCATAATTAAAACGCTAAACTAATAAGTTTTTAATCTTGCTTTTGGTTTGAATTTATTTTTCTTTTCTGAAACAGCAAATATAATTATTATAGATATTTTCCTCGGCGAAATTAGATCTGATTACAGTAAAAGGTTGAGTATAAATCCTCTAACAAATATTGTGGGAATAACTATAAAATTATTTAAAATGATTTTAACTGAATACGTGTATATATATATATATATATATATATATATATATATATATATATATATATATATATATATATATATATATATTGTTAAATACGACGGGCAACTTCTGTCTGCATATTTTTGTCTTGTTCCACAAACATACGTTGTCCGTCGTATTTAACTAAATTGGTTTAAAAGAAAAAATGCTACATATATATATATACATATATATATATATATATATATATATATATATATATATATATAATAATTATAAATAAATATTAATTATTTATTACCTACAGACATCGATGTTTCATGCTAACGCAATCTTCAGTGCAGGAAGCCAATTCTTAACGGTCGGCGGGAGCGAACTCCGATCACAAATCGCCTTGATAAAGTGAAAGAATAAAATAAGGTGCGACTCAAATTTTATTTGCATTCAATGTTCAAGCAAAATTCTTTTTAATCCGCCTTTTTTATATCTTTCTTGAAGATGTTTTAAAATTTATGACTTGGATGAACTGTATAAGTTTAGCTAAAAAGTATGTTTTGGGCCGATATATTTGATGTTTTATATAATTTTATGTATTTTTATGTAAAAAATTTTTTTATATATTTTAAAAGTTTAATTTTATTATCTGCAGTAATGTCATTGCGGTAATGGTCATCTGAGGAGAAGACTTTTTTGAAAACTCATGAGTTAAGGACTTTAAAGAACTTTGCTTGAACATTGAATGTAAATAAAATTTGAGTCGCACCGTATTTTATTCTTTCACTTTATCTAGTGCTATTAATGCTCTATCCAGTATATTGAGCTTCAGTTTTTATCCGGATGTTTCACTAATTATAAGACATTAGTTGCCTCTTATATCTTTTGTTGTATTAATTTATATATATATATATATATATATATATATATATATATATATATATATATATATATATATATATTTCATCTGTGTGCATATATATATTTGGTTCTGTCAGTCGACCTCGCATTCGTCAGTTTTGAAATAGCATTTTCGCCAGTGTATCACGCTTAAATTTAACATTTTTCTTTAAAGTTGTCTGCGGACATAGACATATTTAAAGAACAAATGTGAACGTAATGGATCCATGTATAAATAAACAATAGAAAGTCAGATTCCAGTAATCATGCCTTTATTCATTTTAAAAAGGTCTAGATCTGAACGAACCTTTTCGTCGTCACTTAGACAATCAAAATACCAAGTTATTCTCAATGAGTGCGACTCGTCAGAAGGAAGGGTAAGAACTGTGTCCAATATACACCAGAAACAAAAATTATAAAAGGATAAAACTCTCATTATTCAAGCATTTATATATGTAGATTCAAGTAGGAACATAAGATTCTGTTTACTTTCATGGACGCCATATTTATTAAATACGGCGTCCATGAGCTAACAGAGTTATCAAAAATACGTGTACTTTTCCTAAACATTGCAATGTTTAATTAGATCGTAAAAAAAAACTAATAGAATTAGAGAAGAGAAGTAAAATGGAAGTAAAGTAAAATAAATAAATAAAAATAGAAGATCGTACAATAAAAGAGAAAAGCGTTTAGAAATATTATTTTTTAAAGTGCCTTTTCGAACTGGGACTGCACATTATCGTGATATATCAGCGTCATATAGGTAATGTTGGGATATATTTCCGACAGTCTCGTATTAAGTATTATGCCGTGTTTTTGTTTCTATTGCTGACACTTGTGTTTGCGTAGGTAATACCATTAAATGAACGATTAATTTAATCGCGGGGCTGGGAATAAATAAAGAAAACCACGACATGAATTAAGAGATTCGTATGGTATTCAAACCTGTCTCCGAAAGATGGACGACTTAACGCTTTTTTTGTTGTTGTTGTTGGTGGTGCCTTTTTTTTTGTTTTTTAACGTGCGCTTCGTTAGTCAAACGGTCTAAGACACCACTCGCATTAGGCGCTCCCTATTTCGGGAGCACAGGTTTTGCATCCTCTACGAGTCTAATTTTTACACTTTGTTGTATTGTTTGCTTGTATCCAGTCACGTGGAAATAAATTAATCGTTTACTCAATGGTGTTACCTATGCAAAGGTGAGTGTCAACGACATGAAACGCAGGGGGGGGGGCGAGTGGGTTTGAAAACAATATTAACATATTTGCTTATGTATTGTGAACTCTCCTCACACACACGCACATGTATGCATAAAGCGAAAAATGATCGAAATATAAATATTGTTCGGACGTTAAACCCAGGCACGCGCGATTTCACGTGTACGCATATGCGTGCGTGATATAATTTTTAAAAAAATATACGTGTACGCAGAATGTTTGTAAAATCGTGTGCATGTGTGTGTAATTGTGTATTTGTCTTGACATGAGTTTTAGTACTTCTGTCTGTGTGGACACAGGCGTGCGTGCGTGCGTGCGTGCGTGCGTGCGTCAATATGTATGAGTATGTACATGTGTATGCATGCATCTTTGTATAGGTGCGTGTGTGTGGTGTCGTCGTCGTCGTTGTTGTTACAGGACCCCCCCCCCTTCGCTATGAATGGTGGAGAGGGGAGAATTAATAATAACCATTATGTTTTCCTGAGATCAAACACGGAACATCCCCCGAGGGTGATACACCTCGTTGAAGGGGAAGGGGGTAAGGAAAGGCGATTGAAAGACCTCCAAAACTAAAACATATAAAAAGAAACAAATAAAAAAATAAATAAAATATAAAAAAATTAAAAAATATAAAGAAAGAAGAAGAAGAAGATAAGAAGTGTGTGAATGGTGGCATGAATAAAAGAATAAATAAAAGCAGGAAGGAAATAGGAGGAGACCGGTTATTATTCGACACACCACAACTTTCATCCCACACCCTGACCAATTATTGATTGTTTAACTTTACGTGTATTATATTTTTTTTATTATTCAGTCGGTCTCTCTTTGTCTCTGTTTCTATTTATGGTTCTCTCTCTCTCTCTCTCTCTCTCTCACTCACTCTTTCTGTTTTTTCCCCTCTCTCTCTCTCTCTCTTTCTCTCTCTCTCTCTTTCTCTCTCTCTCTTTCTCTCTCTCTTTCTCTATTTCTCTATTTCTCTCTCTCTCTTTCTCTTTCTCTCTCTCTTTCTCTCTCTCTCTTTCTCTTTCTCTTTCTCTCTCTCTCTCTTTCTCTCTCTCTTTCTCTCTCTTTCTCTCTCTCTCTTTCTCTCTCTCTCTCTTTCTCTCTCTCTCTTGCTCTATTTCTCTCTCTCTTTCTCTCTCTCTCTCTTTCTTTCTTTCGCTCTTTCTCTCTCTTTTTCTCTCTCTTTCTCTCTCTCATTTTCTCTCTCTCATTCTCTCTCTTTCTGTATCTCTCTCCCTATATATATATAGCTCTCTCCCTCTTTCTCTCTCTCTTTCTAACTCTCTCTCTCTAACTATTCCTCTCTACTATCTCTCTCTTTTTTTGCCTTCTTAATCTTTCCGTTTCTAGTCACGTATGTCGCTATTTATCCTCCTTCTTTTGTTGCCTCCCCACGAGGGTAAAGTTCGCCGAAATTTTAGAGTGGTTCCAGCACCATAAAAATGGTCAACTGTATGAGACAAGAATAAAAATTGCCCCAGTCAATGAGAATATAGAACAGATGTTACACTTTGAATCATTTATCTGCAGAAAATATTTTTAAATTACATTAAAGATAAATAAGGCACAATGCCATAAAAATTGTGGGGATAAATGGGTGTCATTCGTCATCCTTGGTCTAAAGTGATATAATCTCTACTATACTCTGAACTAGAACTATCTCATAGTCACCACAATACCACATTTGCACTAAGGTCCATCCTACTTAAAATAACCTAACATTGTTAGAAATGTTATTTTTACATCAATATATACTACACTTTGATCCCAGCACGAAGGCCAAGAAGTAGTCATCCTTCCTACGACCATTTCATTCTCTGCAACTCGTTTCAAACTTCCTATCTCTTTCATGCCACGACTCCTTCAGCAACTAAGCGCATCCTCTCTTTTTCTCTCTCTCTTTCTCTCTCTTTCTCTCTCTCTCTTTCTTACTCTTATTCTTTTTCTCACTCGCTTTCACTCTCTTTCCCAATCTTTCTTTCTCTCTCTCTCTTTCCTTCTCTCTCTTTCCCTCTCTCTTTCTCTCTCTCTCTTTCTCTCTCTCTCTCTCTTGCCCGTTCTTTTTCCCTGTCTGTCTCCCCCACTCGCTCTGTGTTTTTTTTCTAACAAGTAGTCACCCTTTCTAAGGAGTACCACTTCCACTTCTCTAAACTCTTTTTGTTTCCTTCCCCATTCTCTCTCTCACTCATTCGTTCACTAACCCTAACCCACTACAATAATGACATCCACTCTGTTTATATCTGTTTGTTTGTCTCTCTCTACTCTCCCTCTCTCTCTCTTTCCTTTTGTGTGTCTGTCTTTCTATCGTATTCCCTCTTACTATTAAACATATATGTTCAATTTTTGTCTCTCTCACTAATTAATGAACTCACTCACTGAACCCCCCTCTCTCTCTATCTCTCTCCCTTTCTCTCTATCTATCTTTCTCTTTCTCTCTCTCTTTCTCTTTCTCTCTCTCTTTCTCTTTCTCTCTCTCCTTCTCTCTCTCTCTTTCTCTCTCTCTTTCTCTCTCTCTCTTTCTCTCTCTCCCCCCTGTTCTCTCTATCGCTGTTTAATTATGTGTATATTTTTCCTATCGTATTCTCTCTAACTTTTCTTTAGATTTTCTTTTTTCTTCATCGTCTACTCTCTCTCTCTCTCTCTCTCTCTCTATATATATATATATATGTATATATATATATATATGCGAGAGACAAAGAGATACAGAGATGTAAAGTGTGTGTAACAGTATCTAAAAGGCATACAAGTCACCGCTTTTCTTCCCTCTCCAAACTATCTATCTATTCTTGTGTTTTCTTTCTCCCCACACTTATTCATTCATTCAGTTGTAACTCATACATTCATTCAGTTTTACTCAATCACTCATTCATTCATTCACTCATTCAGTGTTACTCATTCATTCATTCATTTATTCAGTTTTACTCAGTCACTCATTCATTCATTCACTAATTAAGTGTTACTCATTCATTCATTCATTTATTCAGTTTTACTCAGTCACTCATTCATTCACTCATTCAGTTTTACTCATTCATTCATTCATTCAGTTTTACTCAGTCACTCATTCATTCACTCATTCAGTTTTACTCATTCATTCATTCATTTTTACTCAGTCACTCATTCAGTTTTACTCATTTATTCATTCATTTTTACTCAGTCACTCATTCATTCACTCATTCAGTTTTACTCCTTCACTCACTCATACATTCAGTTTTACTCATTCTTTCATTCATTAACTCATTAAGTTTTACTCATTCATTCATTCATTCATTCAGTTTTACTCAGTCACTCATTCATTCACTCATTCAGTTGTACTCATTCATTCATTCATTTTTACTCAGTCACTCATTCATTCAATCATTCAGTTTTACTCATTCATTCATTCAGTTTTACTCAGTCACTCATTCATTCACTCATTCAGTTTTACTCATTTATTCATTCATTTATTCAGTTTTACTCAGTCACTCACTTATTAACTCATTCAGTTGTACTCATTCATTCATTCAGTTGTACTCGTCTATTCATTCATTTTTACTCAGTCAGTCATTCATTCACTCATTCAGTTTTACTCATTCACTCATTCATTCATTCAGTTTTACTCATTCATTCATTCACTTATTCAGTTTTACTCATTCATTCATTCAGTTTTACTCAGTCACTCGTTCATTCATTTTTTCTCAGTCACTCATTCATTCACTCATTCAGTTGTACTAATTCATTGATTCCTTCATAATTACTCAGTCACCCATTCATTCATTTAGTTTTACTCATTCATTCATTCATTTAGTTGTACTCAGTCACTCATTCATTCATTCATTTTCCCTCAGTCACTCATTCATTCATTCATTTTTACTCAGTCACTCATTCATTCACTCATTCATTCACTAATTCAGTTTTACTCATTCATTCATTCACTCATTCAGTTTTACTCATTCATTCAGTTTCACTCATTCATTCACTCATTTAGTTTAACTCATTCATTCATTCAGTGTTACTAAGTCACTCATTCATTCACTCATTCAGTTGTACTCATTCATTAACTCATTCAGTTGTACTCATTCATTCATTCATTACGTTTTACTCAGTCACCCATTCATTCACTCATTCAGTTTTACTCATTCATTCATTCATTCAGTTTAACTCATTTATTTATTCATTCACTCATTCAGTTTTACTTATTCATTCATTTTTACTCAGTCACTCATTCATTCACTCATTCAGTTTTACTCATTCACTCATTCATTCATTCATTCAGTTTTACTCATTCATTCATTCATTCATTCATTCATTCATTTAGTTTTACTCATTCATTCCTTCATTCACTCTTCATACACAAACTAGTCTCTCCAGCTTCCCCGGCATGTCGTCCGTCGTTGTGCGCGGACGGTCGTCTTCCGCCAATGGCGCGGGGCATCACTCCCAGTCTTGGCATACCAGATGGCGGGACTTTGAAACGCACACGACCGATGGGTTCAGTTGCACAAATCTGTGAAGGAAATACGTTGCAGAACGATCGCGTTTGCCTGCTTTTTAATCGTAGAAAATTGCTATCTCATCATTCTGGCGCATGCCATGTTCCAGAACAATTGTCAGATGAGGCAGAAGAACTGTAAATCAAAACCGCGTCTCAAATGAGAAGGAACACTGTCGCCGCCGCCGCCGCCGCCGCTGCTGTTGGTGTTGTTGTTGTCGGCGGCGGCGGCGACGGCCTAGTTGTTGTTATTGCTGTCGTCATCGTCGTCGTCGTCGTCGTGTCGACCCGCGAAAAGCCACCCGCTTCCATTAATCCTAAGAGATATTTTATACTTGCGATAAAAAGCGAAGGAACAAAATAAAAAAAATAAAAAGAGGGAAGAAATAGATTAATGTCGAGTGATGGGATAGGGGTGGGGGTGAGGGGGCGCCGCAGATTAATTACATTGGAGACATTTCAAATCATAACCTCCTTATTTAGCGAACTAAAGAATATCCACGTTTCCAGTCCAGAGAGAGAGAGAGAGAGAGAGAGAGAGAGAGTGAGAGAGAGAGAGAAAGAGAGAGAGTAGAGATAGGGGGTCGGTCAGACAGGCACAAATAAAAGAAGGCACGATCGGCTTTTGGCCCCTCGTAATCGTTTTCCCGACAATTACATGTTAAATGTTTTGAGAGATCTTTGGTTAATCGCATAGTTAGAGTGCGCAAGACGCGCGACTCAAGACGGACGGCACGAGCACCGCCACCCGTCCAAGAACTTCGCACTCGTTAAGACGGACGCGCCCTCGTAGGATTTTGGTCAGAGATTCGCATTAAGAATACTAGTCTTTTTGTTGATCTCTTTTTCAGTGACAAGCGGTTTCTTCGAATTTCCAAATAATTCCATGATTCCATAACCAATCATGCTATGAGTCTATAACCTACCATTATTTTATGATTCCATAACTTATTATTGTGTGATCCCATCATCTCTGGTCGTTCTATGTTTCTATAATCTATCATCAGTTTGTGATATACGTTATATAATCATAGACTTGTGATAGGTTATCTATCACAATTCTATGATTATGTAACGTATAATTACACAATAATCTTATAGCCTACCAGTTTATGATTCTATAACTTAGTATTCTGTGATCTTATAATTCATTATCTTGCTATAATTCTATAACTTATCATTAGTTTGTGATTCTATAATCTATCACTATTCCATATATATATAATATAAGTTTACTATTATTTTATAGACTTCATTTCTACAATTCTAGAACATATAATTACTCTGTGATCTAAATATCTCTTACTGTGTTATGATTCTATAACTTATTATGCGATGATTCCATAACATTATATGTTTTTTTCTATTCTATAACCTATCACCATTCTATGATTGTATAACATAATCACACTATACTCTCATAAAGTATCATTGTTTTTATTCTATAACGTATTATTATTATTATTATTTTGTAATTCATCATCATACTATGATGTTATACCCTATTATACTATGATTCCATAACACATCATAAGTTCTATGATTATATAACCTATCAGCATTCCATGTATTCTATAATCATACTATTAGCGTATAGATTAGCATTCAACTATGCTATAACTTATAATTAGCTGTTTTTATAATCTATTATCGTGCTACGATTGTATAACGTATAATGCTCATACTATAATCGTATAGCATATCATTTTTTTTTATTCTATAACTTATTATTACTCCGTAACCTTATACTCCTGTTATGATTCTATTATAATATTATTTCATATCTTATCACAAGTTTGTGATTCAATAATCTATCATCATTTCATATATCCTATAATCATAATATTTCCTTAAAGACAACTATTCAATGATTCGATAATTTATAATTACTCTGCGATCTTATAATCAATAACCTATCGCCATTCTTTGATTGTATAACTTATAATCGTGCTATAATCTTATAGACTATCGTTTTTTGATTCTATAACTTATTACTCGGTGATCTTATAATACAATATCTTGCTATCATGCTATAACATTAAACTATGATTCCATAACCTATCATTATTCTGTTATTTAATAAAATAACATAATTCATACAGCCTATAATCATACTACTATTTCATATCTTATCATTTTATGATTCTCTAAATTATTACTCGGTGATCTTATAATACAATATCCTGCTATCATGCTATAACATTAAACTATGATTCCATAACCTATCATTATTCTTATAGCTTAGCATTTTATGATTCTCTAAATTATTACTACGATATGATTTTATAATTATTCATACTGCTATAATTCAATAATCTATTGTGTTATGATTCTATACCCTATTAAAATTTCGTGGTTTCTATAACCTATCGTCATTCTATGATTGTTTAACTTATAATGATATTATCTTACAGCCTATGATTTTATGATTCTATAACGTATAATTACTCTGGAATCGTATACTCTATGATCGTGTTATGATTCTATAACTTATGCTATGAATCAATAACATGTTATCATTTTGTGATTCTATAACCTATCATCATTCTTATAGCTTAGCATTTTATGATTCTATAACTTATGCTATGAATCAATAACATGTTATCATTTTGTGATTCTATAACCTATCATCATTCTTATAGCCTAGCATTTTATGATTATATAACCAAGCGTCATACTATAAGCTATCGTCGTTTTATTATTCAATAATTAGGCTATACTTCTCCACATTATGACTATTTTGTTATTCCCTAACCTATCATCATGGCACAATTCTTATTAATTACACTGCGATTTTATAATCTATCATAGGACTATAATTCTATGACTAATTATGTTATGATTTCATAAGCTGTTATCATTTCGTGATGCGATGAGATTTTTTTGTATTCCATCGTTTTCTGTTCTATTTGAACTTATTCAAAGCTTTAGCTTATTTTGTAGTGTGTTGATTTGGGTTTTCAATCTAGTTTCATAACCGAACTTTGTTGGTCTATTCTTGTGACAGGTGTTTGCTTCCAATAGATCTATATATTTAGTTTATATATTTACCACTCTTTGTCGTGGCCCTTTATGACAAATTTGTGTGCAATATATACAGGCAAACTTGAACACTCTTCTGTCTGTCTGTCTGTCTGTCTGTCTGTCTGTCTGTCTCTCTCTCTCTCTCTCTCTCTCTCTCTCTCTCTATATATATATATATATATATATATATATATATATATATATAGTAAATTATGAAAATATATTGATGGCAATTAAGCTACATAGAGGCTCCCGCGTTTCATTCCTGAGAGGAATCTTCAGGCTAAAATGCATTTTATCCTGAAGATTCCTCTTGGGGATGAAACGTCTGTGTAGCTTAATTGTCATAAATATAGTTTCATAGCTTACTACCTAGCTCTACTTACGTATCGAGCACTGTTGAAGTAAATACTGAAAATCGATACATAAAAAATTATATCTCCTAATAAAATTGTATGTGGATACATGAAATAGTAATATATATATATATATATATATATATATATATATATATATATATATATATATATATATATATATATAAATAACTTTGAAATGTTAGAAACAGTTAACATGATGCGAGATTTTGTTAAACAAAGTAAATATTTATTAAACCATTTTTTTTTTAATCGAAATTTTCGGTTTTAAAAACCTTATTCATGGTACAGACAATATTCTCCTTTTTTTTCTTCTTTTCTTTCTTTTTTTTTCATAGTCGAAGTCCTACGGTTTGGCCGAAGATCGATCTTCTGCTGTTATGAAGATACTGTTTTTTATGTGTCCGATCTTTGGTGAAGCACACTGGAACTCATGTGTACGACAATGAGATTTAAATTTTACTATAGCTTAGAAACGCCGTTGAAATGATAACTTTGAGATTTTAGAAACAGTTATGCATATATATATGTTATATATATGTATATATATATATACATATATATATATATGTTATATATATGTCATGTATTAAACTGCGTTTTTGCTGATGCTAATGTTTTCATCATTGTTGTGCATTGTATGAGCTTAGTCTTCCTTGTTTCTAAAACTCACGGCAGAACAATTGAGTCAAAAATATGTTCATGTGGCGTAAAATGTTCTGTTCTTACAGAAACCAGCATATTCGTTGAATAATTCCACACAAAATGAATTCCTTTTATTGGTATGAGGCTTACTTAAGCCCCTATATAATTGCCTCTCAACGAGGGCAGGGTTAGACAGAAGATCGGTTTTTGAATTGAGGAAACTCCAGCCCCTCCTCAAAAAAACGCACTCTGCATTTAGACAAAAATACAAATGTCCTCAGTCTAGAAATATTTCTTGTCTACCAACCTAGGACATAACAGAGGAAGGGTAATATCCGAATAGATACTAAACTTTGATTCCAGCCCAAACACCAAGAATCAGAAAAATAATCTCCAAATAAATTGAGATGATAATAAAGATCAGACAATCTAAATAAGACAATACAAAATTTGGTCCCTGTAGGTTGACGAACGAACGACTTATTTTCGGATGAGCAATTATGACGCCACATATTAAGAATGTATTGAGCCAATAGAATATAATGAATGTAAAGCGCAAAAAGTCAGAAGTACGAGCAGATGACAGAAATACATGGGTGCTACCAGATCAGGCTGTCTGAAAATACTGGCTTCCTGATTTAAAATGCACCAGACATTAATGTTATTGTTTATTTCTTTTCCCTTTGCAAAACTCAATCATGTTCTGCAAAGCCAAAAACAAAAACAGCAATTTTCCTCTACAAAACCAACAAAACGAAACACGATGAATAAATATGTGAGTACATAAGGAACTTAAAGCATGAAAATTTAACCAAAATTACATGATTCGACATTAAATAACCTGAAAAGGGTTGATATACTTTAAAACCAAACTACAAAACCAAACAACCAAACCGGAAATAGATATGATATGATACTAATGTGTTCATCATTGTTGTGTATTGTATGGTCTCAGTCTTACCTGTTTGTAAAAATCACGGCAGAACAATTGAGTCAAAAATATACTAGCTATCGGTTGAATGCGCTCGTCTGAGATGGATGGGAATGCGCTCGTTTGCTATACCTCTGTAGTTCTCTTCCCATGAATAATGCATCAGTACATCAAATAAAGACGATATCATTTTGAATGAAAATGTCGTCATTTATTTTAATCAAACTAAGTAAAACACAAAAAGACAGAGGAAAGTTCCAGAGAGAGAAAAAAAAACAGTGGTTCGGAGAGATGGAAACACGCACTCAACTGTAGCCACATTGGACGGCGTGTGTAAAAATAGCGTTAGAAACGTTATTTTTACACATGAGATTTAATGAAACGCAGTTAGAATGGAAAATTCTATTGGAAATAAATATTTAGACTTAGAGCTACGTGTCATGCGCTATAGACAGGAAGTCGCTACTGACACGGAACGGATAAGCTGATTAAATCTTTCTCTTTTTTTAACTGCAAAAATGAGTGATCGGGATCGGGGCAGCTTCTTTTATCCTCTTATGGGGATGGGTGGGTTGGTGGTGTTACATAAATATAAATGTATTACGTAAAGAAAGAGAAAAAAAATCCTGAAAGCATTATTAAATACCAATGATTTTGTGTTGTCATTTTTAATAACATTAATACACCGCTATATACAACTGCGTCATAA
Source organism: Sepiola atlantica (assembly GCA_963556195.1). Taxonomy (NCBI): domain Eukaryota; kingdom Metazoa; phylum Mollusca; class Cephalopoda; order Sepiida; family Sepiolidae; genus Sepiola; species Sepiola atlantica. The sequence goes on along the minus strand of OY744550.1, from coordinate 9,278,306 downwards.
GCTACGACGGGTCATCAACACGACGCTGTTTGTTATGGTAAAGAATCAAATTGGTTCACACTAGTGCTATACAACAACATAAACCAGGAATCACATTTTCTTTTATATTTCCCTCCCAAGCAGGATCAGAACTCTTGTTTTTTATTGTACATTCTAATATGCACATTCAAAGATTTAAGTATTCAAAGCTAATGCATTTTAGTTTTGATTTTACTGTCGAAGAGCAGAGAAGGAATGGAAGAAGTATTTGACCAACTAGAAAAGCTTATTGTTTGGTGAAGAATTAGGTTTAAGGCCAAAGCATGAAGAATCGTAATTTATAAGGTAAGCAAAAAGAGATTAAATCTATGATCGGAGGGGAAGTGATCCCAACAGTAAAAGAGAAACCAGTTAAAAGGTCAGGAAGATGGTACATAGACTTATTAAGCGACAGAATCCAAGGAATGCAGATACAACAATTGGCAGAGAGAGAATTTACGATAATCAATAAGACCGAGTTATCCGGGAAGTACAAATGTCTGTGTCTGCAGTTTGGTGGGTACCATCGGATAATGTGGGCATTACAGATGTATAAAGTACCATTAACGTGGGTAGAACGAATCAAACAACGATGTGGAGTATACCTAAAAAGGAGTAATACTGAGAGGTAGTTTGTGTGTAATATGTATATAGAGGAGTATTAGAGGAGTATTAGAGGAGTATTATAGGAGTATTAGAAGGCTATGACAGTGCTCGTCTATATATGAGAAGGGGTGTTGAGGACTACCAAAAATGTGGAACAACTTAGTCATATTTGGAAAAGAGGAGCAGCTAAAGCTTCTTATTACATCAATTGTTGAAAAGTATAAAATAAAGCGACCGAGACCGGATTAGAATTTTGGGTGTGGGACAAGATATAAAAGAAGGATTAGGGATACAGAATTGTTTACCTTTCTGCATGAGCCACCTAAGACAAAGAAAGAGATTCTGTGGCCAGTGAGATAATGAATGAAGAACAGGGGAAAAGGTGTCTCCACCTGGTGCAGTGTCATCAACAAGGCCAGTGTGTTCGCTTGAAAAGGTAGAAGATTGGATGAAAAGAAATCTGGGTTTGGCAACGGACGAGAACTTTGTTCTTGATAAAATCGAGGTATGATGCAATACCTTCCCCAGTGAATCTCATTCGATGGACAGTAGATAATGATGACACATGTAGATACAGATAAAAGATGAGCATATTCTGTTCCAACTGTAACTTAGCGCTAAGTCCGTACACGTGGAGGCATAACCAAGTCTTGAAAGTAATAGAAAAACTATTACATCAGAAAACAGAGAAGTTTAATGAACGAGAACTACCAGAAGTAAGGTTAAGAAGATAAACTTTTATAGAGATGGTACAGCATGAATGGCGAAAAGTCATTCAAGAGTATAGTTAACTTATGAAAGATGGCAAGGAAACTTAAACCTGACGGTATATCCCACAAAAAAGAGATGACCTCGTAGTGTGAAGTGATGAAAAGAAGGGTTGAATTATTTGGGAGCTGACTGTACCTTTGGAGGATACGTTTGTAATTGGAGAATATATGAATGAATGATGAAACATATGGTGATGCATTAACTGAGTTCGAGGTAACTGGATGGGTGGTTAAGTTTTATAATTTGATTGTGGGTGCTCGAGAATATGTTGACCGGAAGCTAATCAACATACTGCAACATTGTGTTTGTTATACGAACAAAAAGGTAAACAACTTGATGAGTGGCATAGAAGAAACAGCAGAGAAATCATCATATTTGAATCGGTTGAAAAGAAATTATTTGTCCTGGACCGAAAAGTAGCTAACACCAGTACAATACGGCCTCCTGGGAGAGGGGTCCCGCCACTTCAAAAAAATGCAATAGAGTAGAAGCCGAAACTGTGAAGTTGTTTCTCCTAGTGATAGTAGTACGTGTTCCGATTCCGGAGCTGTTAGCTACAGTGCACTGTAGCCGGTGCATTCAAATTAATAAGAAACTGTTGTTGTTGTATTTAAAAATTTTACTTAAATTCGCACAAAACAAGGCACATCTCCACTTGAACCTAAGGGGCTACTGTGACATCGGGTCCAGATTAATATGGGTGTCCTAAGTTGGGAGTTATGCAGCGATATACTTGCATGTTTACACTACATTTAAATTTTTGCATATTGGTACAGTCAGGAAAACAGGGGTCGGAAAGTGAATTAAAAAAGGTATGCAGTTTTAGGAAAGGGAACGGATAAAGATCTAAGATACATCTCTTCCGTATCACTATTCAGTATGGATGAATCGTCTCATCGTAACGGGGAATCGGAACGTTGGCGCAAAGATCTATAAGAAACCTCTACCGGTTCAACTATTTTTGCACAGAAAAAAAATAATGAAAGTAAAATGTTCAGCACGTACCTGCTTTTATAAAAGAATCGGAGAAACTAATGTCAACAACAGAAGAAATCGGTACGGGTACAGCTTTAGAACCAGACAAAACCGACTTTTGCCGACACAGAAATGCGAAAACAGTCGGAAAAGTCAACTAGAAACAAAACGGTATCAAAATCAAAACGAGGCGGCTTTTCAACAGGAAAAAAATGACGAAAGCAAAACGTTCACCGTTTGTTTATTTGTGTGATCATTTATTGATTTATTGACGAAGAAAATCAATGAAATAATTTTTCACGGGGAAGTTAAAAGTTAACATTTATTTCGATGAATTATGATTTTAATGAATGAACTAAAAATTGTGAAGAACATTATATCTAAGACCATACGCGTCTCTTTCGACGACCGCCGTGTGTACCGTGGTTTTCTTCTTGATCGTCGATCTCATTCTCGTTCTGGACATGTCGTCTATTCGACCGAGGAATCTCCTTATAAAAGAAATGAGCTTTCTTTAAAAGGAAGTAGTTATTTCAATTACAGTATGTGTCAATAAAACTGTCCGCATCAGCATCGTTAAACATGGAAACAATGATAGAGCAGAGAAACGCTAGCAACATCTCTTCTGTGAGAAATGGGATGTTAGTATACAGAAGATATTTCCCCCACTATACATCGAAGTCGATTTTGTACTCTCACAAAGCATGAAAAGAGTGCTCTAAGTCCATAAGCGACATCGACTATACTATTTTCCCCGGATAGTAAACTCATGAATTTCATAAAATTAGTTGAGTCCGCTTTATAATTGTTTATAGCATATAATACTGTTTGGAAATGTATGAACCCGTGATACCTCCTTCCAGCAGTGAGTGAAATATTAGTTGTATTAACTAAATGTATACAGTGAATAATTTAGTGTAGTTATTATATTGAGTTGATCCATAATTATTGCGACTTTTTTGCTTCAAAATCTTCAGCAAATCCGTAAAAATTCGAACAGTATTGATAATCGCAGAATTGCATATTTGGAGCATATCATCAGCCGACAATAGATTAAAGATTGTTGAACATTTATGACTGAAAGTTGTTGCAGGAGTCAGGCATAGTTTGAAGCTATTTTTACCAAATAAAGTTGAATTGCATCAAAGATTATGACTTCTTTTACGATTTCATGAATAGACTCTTTTGGTGCATCACCCTGTCTTATCTATTAGACACTTTATAATTGTGTTCAGCCATTTAGAGTATAATGGCACATTCATGTTCACCGTTCATTATATCAATCATTTGTACAGAAAATCATATTCTGTAATTAGTGTTACGATGTATAATGATATAGTTAATCATTATTCATGCTTAAAGGGGGGGGATTAGTGATAAATGTCCAGATTTGGTCCTATGAATGGTTACGTTTTCAAGTCCTAACATTTGCTAAATAAACCGGACATGAGTCAATACCAGCGACGTACAAGGACACTAATATTAGTGAATAAATATCATTTTTAGCTGGTTTAAAGACTCACAAATATAATCGTGTGTCGAATATAACTTTTTCTTACAGTTAGCTGATGGATATTGACAACAGATTATGAGGGGTATTCTCGTAAAAAATAAGTTATCTTTGTCAAATACTGAACGATATTGCACCGTTGCAATGTACAATGTAATTTATTATTTCAGATTTAGAGCATAGCTATGGATACAGAGTTAAAAGTACATAAAACAACCCTTATTGCCAAATTAATGATTAATTGTGTTAGGCAAGTATATTTTATCAAATATATTTTTCTTCAATTTTTAGAGCAGAGACGTCACAACAGATTGAGCTTGCTACTACTGTATGTAAATAAAACACAGCTGTTAGTTGTTACCAAGTTATACCAGTTAAGTTGTGTTATAGTTATGTAGAGACTATGAAATGTTGTATCAGTTAGGTTGTGTTATAGTTATGTAGAGACTACGAAATTTTATATGAGTTAGATTGTGTTAAAGTTATGTAGAGACTATGAAATGTTATATCAGTTAGATTGTGTTAAAGTTATGTAGAGACTATGAAATGTTATATCAGTTAAGTTGTGTTAAAGTTATGTAGAGACTATGAAATGTTGTATCAGTTAGGTTGTGTTATAGTTATGTAGAGACTACGAAATTTTATATGAGTTAGATTGTGTTAAAGTTATGTAGAGACTATGAAATGTTATATCAGTTAGATTGTGTTAAAGTTATATAGAGACTATGAAATGTTATATCAGTTAGGTTGTGTTAAAGTTATATAGAGACTATGAAATGTTATATCAGTTAGATTGTGTTAAAGTTATGTAGAGACTATTAAATGTTATATCAGTTAGATTGTGTTAAGTTATGTAGAGACTATGAAATGTTATATCAGTTAGATTGTGTTAAAGTTATATAGAGACTATGAAATGTTATATCAGTTAGATTGTGTTAAAGTTATGTAGAGACTATTAAATGTTATATCAGTTAGATTGTGTTAAGTTATGTAGAGACTATTAAATGTTATATCAGTTAGATTGTGTTAAAGTTATGTAGAGACTATTAAATGTTATATCAGTTAGATTGTGCTAAAGTTATGTAGAGACTATGAAATGTTATATGAGTTAGATTGTGTTAAAGTTATGTAGAGACTATGAAATGTTATATCAGTTAGATGTGTTAAAGTTATATAGAGACTATGAAATGTTATATCAGTTAGATTGTGTTAAAGTTATGTAGAGACTATTAAATGTTATATCAGTTAGATTGTGTTAAGTTATGTAGAGACTATTAAATGTTATATCAGTTAGATTGTGTTAAAGTTATGTAGAGACTATTAAATGTTATATCAGTTAGATTGTGTTAAGTTATGTAGAGACTATGAAATGTTATATCAGTTAGATTGTGTTAAAGTTATGTAGAGACTATTAAATGTTATATCAGTTAGATTGTGTTAAGTTATGTAGAGACTATGAAATGTTATATCAGTTAGATTGTGTTAAAGTTATGTAGAGACTATTAAATGTTATATCAGTTAGATTGTGCTAAAGTTATGTAGAGACTATGAAATGTTATATGAGTTAGATTGTGTTAAAGTTATGTAGAGACTATGAAATGTTATATCAGTTAGATGTGTTAAAGTTATATAGAGACTATGAAATGTTATATCAGTTAGATTGTGTTAAAGTTATGTAGAGACTATTAAATGTTATATCAGTTAGATTGTGTTAAGTTATGTAGAGACTATGAAATGTTATATCAGTTAGATTGTGTTAAAGTTATATAGAGACTATGAAATGTTATATCAGTTAGATTGTGTTAAAGTTATGTAGAGACTATTAAATGTTATATCAGTTATATTGTGTTAAAGTTATGTAGAGACTATGAAATGTTATATCAGTTAGATTGTGTTAAGTTATGTAGAGACTATTAAATGTTATATCAGTTAGATTGTGTTAAAGTTATGTAGAGACTATGAAATGTTATATCAGTTAGATTGTGTTAAAGTTCTCTTCAGAGGAATGAAGTTAGACGATGTTTACCTTGGCCAGTACTTAGATGGGTGACCTTTTGGGAATACCAGATGCCGCAGCAAGTTCATAATTCGCATACACTGGAAGCACGCAACCTACTAAATGTGTCGCCAAATGCATTTTTGCGTCAGCATCAGATTAATAGACTAACCATGACAAGAGAGTTATTACCCCACGTGTTGCATTAGTCGTTTCAGCTGCTGTTTTAAATTAACATAGTAGGGTCTGGGTTCGCGCTGGTCAGTCATGAACACCAAACAATTTAAGAGTTACAGATTTTGCGATTTAGAACTTATGGTAATAACTGAAAAACAGCCTTTTCGTATGGTTGCTGACCACTTTGCTTCAACACAGTCTGAGATGTCGAAGAAGATTACTGTGTTTTTTGTGAGTGGCTGTGCTTTCACATGTTGCTACTTCTGAGATTCTAAATTTTTTATAGTGTTTCGACGCGAACAAGAAACATAGACACACTGATAAGTACATGAAGGTGAATTTCGTTGAATTGGTCAAAAGTAGTAAAGATAGTGTTGCGTTTAAAGTCACTCAACAAAATGCTACAGTTATTGTTCCACATATCCCAAAAGATAGCCTGTTTCTTGGCTGGCAAGATTTTAAACGGGCCTTGCGTATTGTCCCCAATGAGAGCGGGGTGGTGCACACTATAACTAGAGATGTAGCGAGACGAGCTATCCGTCTATCCGTCTGTCTTTCTCCCCATCACCCAACCCTCACGAAAGTGACGCACCCTTCTGATGTGATTTGTAACTGTTCTTCTCTTTCTTGAAGGAAACTTATAAATCAATGCCGTCGTTTAGGTGGTTTTGCCTCTACAGATAAGTTAAAAAATGCGTTCGCGATGAAGACACGGGTGTATAAACCCTAACCCTAACCCTAACCCTTGCCCTTATCCTAACTCTAACCCTAACCCTAACCCTTACCCTAACCCTAACCCTTACCCTAACCCTTACCCTAACCCTAACCTTAACCCTTACCCTAACCCTAACCCTTACCCTAACCCTTACCCTAACCCTAACCCTAACCCTAACCCTTACCCTTACCCTTGCCCTTATCCTAACCCTAACTCTAACCCTTGCCCTTATCCTAACTATAACCCTTACCCTAACCCTTGCCCTTATACTAACCCTAACCCTAACCCTTACCCTAACCCTAACCCTTACCCTAACCCTAACCCTAACCCTAATTCTTACCCTTACCCTTATCCTAACCCTAACCCTAATCCTAACTATACCCCTAACTCTATCTTTAACTCTAACCCTTACCCTAACCCTAACCCTAATCCTAACCCTAACCCTTACCCTTACCTTAACCCTAACCCTTACACTTACCGTAACCCTTACCCTAACCCTAACCCTAACCCTAACCCTAACCCTACCCCTAACCCTTACCCTAACCCTAACCCTAACCCTTACCTTTACCCTAACCCCAACCCTAACCCTTGCCCTTATCCTAACCCTAACCCTAACCCTTGCCCTTATCCTAACCTTAACCCTTACCCTAACCCTAACCCTAACCCTTACCCTAACCTTAACCCTAACCCTAATCCTAACCCTAACCCTAACCCTTACCCTAACCCAAACCCTAACCCTAACCCTAACCCTAACCCTTACCCTAACCCTAACCCTAACCCTAACCCTTGCCCTTATCCTAACCCTAGTCCTAACTTTAACCCTAACTATAACCCTAACCCTAACCTACTGGGAAGTGCAGAAGACAATATATGTTCGGGGTCTAGACTCCGCAACCGAAAGTGACTAATGAAAAATGATTCTGAGCAATGTAAGTGGAATTTGGCCGGCCAGAACCGAGTAGCCTTGCCAATTAATATACTGCAACAATTTCGATTTATATCGTCGGGATTGAGATTTCAGATAGTTTTTGATATTTTTTCCAGCTTTTATCTGCCAGACAATAATTTATTTACTTAACCCGGGGAAGAAAACATTTTTAACCACCGACCGTCAAGTAACTTAGCGAGACTAGTTTAGAACTATATCTAGTCCAGAACCACAAGAGGTATAAACCTCCCGTCAGCGAAAAAATGTTCTTATTTTAACCACAAGTTTCATGGAAACATATTCTTATTTTATTATATTAACAGTATTTTTTCGAGTTTTCTATACATCGCTTGTTTTGAGTGTATTTATCATATCTCAGTTGACATCCAGTTCTCTGATCGACCGACGACGCGACCTCCTGAGCAATCAATACAAAGTGCGTGTGTGTGTGACTGTGTGTGTGTGCGCGCGCGCGGGTGTGTGTGTGTGTGTGCAGAGGGTTCTGTCATGGTTAAGCAAGAAGCTAACACAGTACCAGTCTAATTCGTCAGAGCTGGCGTCCCAAAGATAAAGGCAAAGTTGTAAACACAAAATCAACCCAAAAAGGGATGTTAGACTCAAATACACTTAGGATCGACCGGGTGTGAGAAAAAAATTGTTGTTTGCAGCAAGGGGTTTAGTACATTTTATTGGAGCCCTGACCGAAGATAAAGATTACATTATACGTGTATACCAAGACCAACTTCACATTCACATTATTGTGATATACTGCATTATTGGTGTGCCATTAACAGCTTCACATTAACATAATTGTTGAACATTGCATTGTAAGAGGGCCGTGACCAGCTTCACATCAACATTATTGTGGCACATTGCATTGTTTGTGTGCCGTGACTATCTTAGTATTCATATTATTGTTGTACATTTTATTGTTGGTGTGCTGTTAACAGCTTCACATTCACATTATTGAAGTACATTGCATTTTTGGTGTTCTACGACTAACATCACATTCACATTATTGTGGTACACTGCTTAGTTAGTGTGCTATAACCAGCTTCACATTCTCATTATTGTGCTAAATTGCATTGTTGGTGTGCAGTAACCAACTTGATATTCACATTATTGTAGTGCATTGCATTGTATATGTGCCATGACTACATTAACATAAACATTGTTGTGGTACATTGCATTGTTAATGTGCTATGACTCGTTTGACATTCACATTATTGTGGTACATTGCATTGCTGGTATGCTATTACAAGCTAAACACGTACATTATTGTAGTACATTGCATTGTTGGTGTGCTATGACTAGCTTCACATTCTCATTAGTGGGCTACATTGCATTGTTTGTGGTACCATGACCAGCTTCAAATTCACATTATTGTGGTACATTAGATTGTTGGTGTGCCATGACAACATCAAAATTTACAATATTGTGGTAAATTGCATTGTTTGGGATCTATTTACTACTTCACAGTTATATTATTGTAGTACACTGTATGGTTGCTGTGCCGTTACCAGCTCCTCATTCACATTATTGTTGTACATTAGATTGTTGGTGTGCCATGACTAGCTTCACATGAATATTACTTTTGTACATTGCATTGTAAGTGTGCAATGCCCATCCTGACATTCATATTATTGTGGTACATTGCATTGTTGGTATTTAGTGACCAGCTTCATATTCACATTATTGCCGTACATTGCACTGTGTATGTTCTATGATCAGCTTCACATTGGCATTATTGTAATACATTGCATTGTTGGTGTGCCGTGACCAACTTAGAATTCACATTATAGTAGTACATTGCATTGTCCATGTGTATTTACCAGCTTAACATCAACATTATTGTAGTGCAGTGCATTTTTAGTGAACTGTGACCGCATTCATATTTACATTATTGTAGTATATTGCATTGTTGGTGTGCCGTGACCACATTCACATCCACATTTTTGTGGTACATTGCATTGTTGGTGGTCTCTGACCAGCTTCACATCCACATTATTGTGATACATTGCATTGTATGTGTGACGTGACCACATTCACATCCATATTTTTGTGGTACATTGCATTGTATGTGTGACGTGACCACATTCACATCCACATTATTGTGATACATTGCATTGTATGTGTGACGTGACCACATTCACATCCATATTTTTGTGGTACATTGCATTGTATGTGTGACGTGACCACATTCACATCCACATGTTTGTGGTACATTGCATTGTTGGTGGTCTCTGACCAGCTTCACGTCCACATTATTATGGCTCATTTCATTGTTGGTGTGTCATGACCACATTCACATCCACATTTTTGTGGTACATTGCATTGTTGGTGTGTCGTGACCACATTAACATCCACATTTTTGTGGTACATTGCATTGTTGGTGTGCCGTGACCACATTAACATTCACATTTTTGTGGTACATTGCATTGTTGGTGTGCCGTGACCACATTAACATCCACATTTTTGTGGTACATTGCATTGTTGGTGGTCTCTGAACAGCTTCACGTCCACATTATTGTGATACATTGCATTGTATGTGTGACGTGACCAGCTACTCATTCCCAATATTGTAGTACATTGCATTTTTGGTGTGATATGACTAGCTTCACATTCACATTATTGTGGTACATTGTATTGTGTGTGTTATGTTACCAGCTTCTTGGTGAAAAATAATCGAACTCTACCAATTCGACCCACTACATCGGTGCTTGCCGTCACATAGTATTGTGTATCATTCAGTTGACAATCTCATTAACCCTTATCCACGTGTAACATATCTTTCTTCTAGTTGAGTTTATGGTTCAAAAGAAGACAATTTGGGCAAGCCGTTGTAAACACGTACTTCATCTAGGGTTTTGATAAAACATTGAGAAATAATTCACCATTAATTAAATTAACATGGTTTTTCTTTTCTTGCTTTTTGTACCTCGTCTGCATCTTACCGGAAGCAAATTCGACCGATTATTTCGGAACATTTCAAATACTTTTCATTGTTACTCTTCAGGGAAAAATATTTCTGCGATTGAACAATCATTTTTATTTTTTTAGCATTTTTTAATTTTTTCTTTCTATCTATCTATCTATCTATCTATCTATCTATCTATCTATCTATCTATCTATCTATCTCTTTTTGTCTATCTATCTATCTATCTATCTATCTATCTATCTTGCCCTTCTCTTAATCTATCTATCTATCTATCTATCTATCTATCTATCTTGCCCTTCTCTTAATCTATCTATCTATCTATCTATCTATATCTCTCCATCTATCTATCTATCTATCTATCTATCTATCTATATCTCTCCATCTATCTATCTATCTATCTATCTATCTATCTATCTATATCTCTCCATCTATCTATCTATCTATCTATCTATCTATCTATCTATCTATCTATATCTCTCCATCTATCTATCTATCTATCTATCTATCTATCTATCTATCTATATCTCTCCATCTATCTATCTATCTATATATCTATCTATCTATTTATCTATCTATCTATATATCTCTATCAATCTATCTATCTATTAATCTATAATGATTACTAAACTATATGTATCTATCTTCCTATTATCATACATTTTTGTCTTCTTTTTCATGTTTCATTCGAATTTCTTTCCTTATTTTATTTCGTTTTTTATCAATTAGATGTGTTATACCAAAAGCAAAAAATAACAAATAAAGTCCTCCTTCGAGATAACAAAAAAATAAATGTATTAATACAATAACACGGAACGGTAATTAGATAATATAGTTTATTATATTTTTGATGTATAAAATACAAAAAAATATGAACAAATACTGAATTGGTGAAATATAAAGAATATAACAAAAATCAAACCCAGAAGGGGAGATAACTTTGATTTTTTTTTTGTTTTACGGATAGCTCAGCCCCTTGGCTTACTAAATGCCAACACACGACTTAATATAGGCGACTCTTTATAAACCATTATTAACTTTTAATCTAACATCATCATATTAATTGTTTATTAAACATTTGTTTTTACATATCTTCTAAATAGTAAATGCGAAAGTTTTTTTTATCACACCCATATTACAATCAAAATGCCAAATTTGCATAACTAATGTTTAAACGGTTTATAATAAATTGCTGTTTAGTGTAATTCATTTGTAGTTTTATTGTCATATTTTCTCTCTATTTATATGCAATAATTGAGTCGATGCTAACAGTAATTAATTAAAGTGATTTCATAAAAAAGTATACATTAATAAATTTGTATAAAAATACAAGAATATTCATATTTATCTATTTATATGAATAAATGCGAATGTTTATTTAAAATATTTGTTTCAAGTATTTTAAGTATCGACTTTTGCTATGGCAAAGCAAGTTATTTGTAAAACTGTGTGACTACTTCCCATATCCCTCCGTGTGTATTTCTCGTGTAAAGGTAACTTTAATGAATCAAAAATCTAATAGCATGAAATAAAACAATAAAAAACGTATTTAAAACTACTTTCATTACAAAACTAAATGCACCATCATGCATTTCGGCTTATCAAGTCAGCCATTTTTATCTTGTATTCATAGTTGAAAAATAAAATGAATTACTTTGTGATCCTGGAAATACATTTTGAAACATCTAAACTGTCAGATAGAAAGTTATTTAAACTGGCTTTAACATTCGCAGCAAATCATGAAAAAGATTTAAAGTTTGGGAATCTATTTGAATCCAACTATTAAAAAAGTAGAGATTAAAACACCATTAATAGCTTACCAAAATTAATTAATTAAAACACCATTAATAGCTTACCAAAATTAATTAATTAAAACACCATTAATAGCTTACCAAAATTAATTAATTTTGGTAAGCTATTAATGTTGTTTTAATCTCTACTTTTTTAATAGTTGGATTCAAATAGATTCCCAAACTTTAAATCTTTTTCATGATTTGCTGCAAATGTTAACAAAATAATTTAATAATTTAATTTAATTAAAAAAAACTATTTCAAACCTATTTCAAAATTAATAACTTGGTAAATCAAATAAACGGCATAGTTTTTAAAAAGTCAAACAAAAATAAAAGTAAAACCTCCCCGGGAAACGCCAGATAGGTGTAATATATGTAATACATTCTGACAAGATGATTGGTCTGTTTGTTTTACGGCATAATAAGCTGTTTTAGGTTATGAAGTTAGGTTAGCACATAATTATTGCTGACTTTCTTCTAAATAAATTGTACTCAACAAAACAATAACTAATTGGCGATTTATTTAATGTTTCATGTGAATAATCTCCTCCTTTCAGAATGCGTATCGAAAATCATATCCACATTCGTCATATTATGATCTACCATTCTTCGAGAACGGTTGGAATGCAGCACAGTTATTTCGCGATCTTTTAGGTGAATGAGCAATCAGTCTAGTTGAATAGATGGTTTAGGTTGTTTAAGTCGGCGGGCGAGAAACACCTTGCTGATGAAACTTGAACAGGTCGACCATCGAATTTTAACGATCAGACATTTTTGGTAGCCGTGTAAGAGGAAGAAAGCTTGACAACAAGAATGTTGGCCGAAAAGCTCGTAAGGTTGACCTTCAGTCAAGACCTAAAATGGAAGAAATATCAAATCCATTGCTAATGGCGTTGGAAAAATGGTTGGATCATTCTACTGCTCCAGAGGTATCTCACTCCTGACGCAATCCTCTACTTGTATAAGAGTCGAATACGTCCCAAGATGGGGAGGTACTGTTGTCACATCTGGGGAGGTGCTGCTCAGAGCTCCCTTTCCTGCATTGACAGAGCACAAAACCGACTTCGAAATCTAGTGGGGTATGTCCCCTTCTCTTTTCTACAACCCCTTTCTCACAGAAGAGTCGTTGCTAGTCTTTCTCTACTCTATCGTTATTTTCGTGGTAGGTGCTCGACTGAGCTTCAATATTTGCCCACCCCCTCTTTAAAATAGTCACAACAAAAACCGGTCTTGCATTTTAGCATTAAATAACCGAAAAAAGATTGATTTGTCGTAAAACAGTCTCTCAATGTATAACAATAACAAATAGACGGTTTGTTTAATTTGTTTTATGAAAATAATCCCATCCTTTTAGAATATTTATCGAAAATCATACATACATTCGTCATATGAGGATCTACCACCCTTCGAGAATGGTTTGAATGCAGCACAGTTCGTTCACAACCCACCTCTCACATAATAATAAAGCCACTGCTGCCGGAATTTTTACGATTTGCTTAAAATTCTAAAGAATAAACAAAGCCGCAAAAATTACACACTTATCTAATACATTATTATTATTGTTATTATTATTATTATTATTATTATTATTATTATTATTATTATTATTATTATTATTATTATTATTATTATTATTATTATTATTATTATTATTATTATTACTATTATTATTATTATTATTATTACTAGCAGAACCCGTGTAAATTACACGAAATGATGTTTTCAGTACTAATTATCTTGTTCCTAACCTATACATATTTGAATAGAATATGATAAGATTTGACTTATATATTACTTTAAAAAAATGAACAATACATGAAGCAATTTACAAAACTTCTTTATATACAATATTTCTAGTGAAAGTAATTCCTTTTCTCTGGCCATGAGTAGAATTATTCTGAGGACAAGTTTTCACTCTTACACTGTTCATAGACCTTGCTCTTGAGAAGGCTACATAAAGTTGTCCATGAGTAAAGCAAGGTTGTGGTAGGTAGATCCCAACCTTATCGAAAGTTTGTCCTTGAGCTTTATTAATGGTCATTGAATATGATAGGCGGATGGGAAATTGAGTCCTGTGCAAAACAAATGGAATATTTGCGTCACTGGGATTAAGTCTAATTCTTGGAATTAAAACTCGCTCTTGAGCATGAGATCCACTTATGATTGAAGCTAGAATACTGTGGTTATGAAGCTCCAATACTTCTAAACGTGTCCCATTGCATAGTCCTTGCGTTATTGACAGGTTTCGAAGCAGCATAATAATAGATCCAACTTTAAGATTGAGACGATGAGGAGGCATTCCCGAAGGCGTAAGTGAATTTATGAATTCCATTGGATAATTATTGGCTTCCATTTCATTGTCTGATGATACCGAATCTATACTTAGATATGTTTTGCTCTCAGTTGGTAGTATACTCATTAATATCCAAGCAATCTACATTTTTGGTGACAAAATAACTCTACTTTTCATTTCGTCTTGGGTGCAATTATCGAATATGTCTGATACTAAAGAGTCATTGCATACACATTGTTCTGGGATATCGATAGTATCATCAGAAACGTTATCGACCATTTCCGATTTGTAAGAGCCATTGTGAGAAAACTTGTTCGTTGTCATTAGTCCTCATATTCTGAGAGAGTTTAAGTTGATGAAAACTGTGCCACATTGGAGACTTCTTTAGACATACATCCAATACTGCAGCAGGTGGAGCTCTAGGAACCACAGACAGAACTTGCCTGAAGTCTCCTCCTAATATGAAGACTTTACCACCAAATATGCTATTATTATTCATAATATCTTGTAAACAATTATCAATGGCATTTAATGCATATCGAGGGATCATCGACGCTTCATCAATAATGAAGAGCTTCACCTGCCTGAGAATATTTGCTTGATCAGAATTAGGCGGAATATTGCCGGTAATTGTCTCAGTGAAAGGAACAGGAAGTTTGAAGATACTGTGAAGTGTTTTTCCATTTTTCAATAGTGTCGCTGCAATACCTGTCCAAGCAGAAGTACTAACAGCCACATTTTGAGCCACCAGGTAATCATGAATCATGTTGAATAGAAAAGTTTTGCCAGAACCGCCAGGTGCATCCAAGTAAAACAGTCGATGGTTAGTCTCCAATCCTCTATCTAGTTCACTAACAGCGTTAATGACACTATTAAATACACCTCTTTGCTCAGTATTTAGTATTTCAGGATTAACTTCTTGAATTTCTTCCATAGGTTGAATGGCAGGAGGGTCACTGATTGGTTCTGGTAGACCAAGCATCACACAATTCATGCCGGTTTCATTCAAAATCATGTTTATGTGATGCAGAGCGATATTCTCTGCAACATTATCATCATATTGGCGTAAAAAGTCCTCTATCATAAGGTGTTTGTTATCATTCCATAATTGTAAGGCATTTTGTGGTGTATTGTATAAACAAATCATTGCAAACATGTTAAGAAGCTGTCGTGGCATTTGATATATAGCTGCTTCACTCAAAGCCATTTCTAGTTCGTTGTCATCTTCAAGCAGTTGCAATCGAATACAGGCATCCTTAAAGGTCGGCAATTGTTCACCTCCTACAGTTTTCAGGTTATTAAAAGAAGTTGCACCTGGTATATGAAGAAGAAGCATCCTTAAATGAAATTTCTCAGCATTTCTAGGACTGGCAGAGTACATTCTCGTTACAATCTGGCGGTGACGTTGTCTTCTGGTCCAAGTGTTGCTTTGCTTATTAAATACATAATATTCAGGAATATCAATATAAAGGGGGGCTCTTGCATCCACGTCACTTTGGTTAAGTTTGAACCATGCAGTTAATTGCGTGTCTCGTCCTTCTGCGTGGGCAGCAGCTTGTCCTTGTTCACCCGGCCTATAAAAAACTTGTTGCTGGTCAGGTAAATGGAGGGCGAGTCGGTAAACTATGTGTGACTGTCCATGCATTTTGTATTCTGACAAACGCCAAAATGCTTCAGGCGGAGATACGTATCTACACGAAATATATTGCTTAATTTCATTATATTCATTTGCATTAGTTTCATTGTTATTCATATTTATTTCCATCATTGCGCAATCATGTCCTTTATAGACATATTTGAAAAGATATTTCACACTTTTTACTGAGATACACACCTCTACATTAATGTGAGCACCATATTTTCTGAGTAAATACTTATTATATGGTACTACAAACCTGCAGTCAACCTCATGGATACCCACTCTAACAGAATCTCCATTATTTCTGCGTCTGTAAAGAGGATATCCAGAAACATTTGCAATAGTCTCCTCCTGATATGACATTGGAAATTTCTTCTGACCATACAGATTGAATTGGGATTAAATTTACCACAGGGTCCACGAATCATGAGTGTTTTCACTAATTCTCTCAATTCTGTTGGTAATTCAGCTGAAACAATATTATCAATTTGTTCCCTAGTTCTGATTTTATATTCTTCTTGCAGCATGATTAGCATGTGACAATGCGGGAGACCTCTTTTCTGAAATTCAATTACATGTATCGCAGCAATAGGTACCCCGAGTACATGTCTGTCCTTTATGTCAATCATTAAATCATTAAGATGTTGTTTGAAAACTCGTGCCAATAAATCTGGTCTGTTCTGTGCTGTTTCATGAGGCTGTAAGTTTTCAGTTACTTCTCGACATTTTGGATTGCAAGTATATGTTATAAATAAATCAGGCCTTCCATACTTGCAAACTATTGCCATTGCATCTTGGTAGCATTGTTGCATATTTTGTGGGCTCCCTGTGAAGGATGATGGCAAAATAACAGGTACTCCAGGATCTTCATTTTCATTATTTCTTGCAAGGTGATCCATCAAACCTGAATACATTGCAACTCTTAGTTGTGCTTGATTTTCTGCAATGAATTTCAAACGACAACCTTCTACTTTAACGTAAGCATCGACCATATATTGTTGAAATAGTTTTCCACCACTGTGTATTGGACTGAAGTCACGTCTTATAGATAGACGATATGCATAACATTCCTGCATAGTCACCTTGTTACGAACTCTAGTTTGCCTATTTGCTACATGAGGAATGTTTATATGCCATCCGAATTCACCATGAGGAAAGAGAAGAGGGTAAATCATTGCATCAAGATGGCAAGAGAGATAGGATATCCTCTCTCTCTCTGTTGTCCTTCAGGGTACACTATAATGTCACGATGGACAGGAGGTGCTCCATCATCACCGACAAATATTGCTGCAATTTCATCATTTGTTGGATTATTATATTTCCTCGCATCAGGACCGGCAATAAATTGCATGGTTATTTTTCTGGGAGGAACATTTTGTAATGTAGCCCTCTGTTGCTCTTCAAGTTCGACAGTTCTCATGTTTTTATATGTCACTACATAAGGATTATCGACCATTGCTTCAGATATTTTTTCGAAAACTGAATATAAGCAATTGGAATTTTGATTAGCATTTAACCTCAGATTTAATGCTTCATTTGTTTCAATTATATAGAGCTGTCCATATTTTCTTTCTTCATTTTCATTTGGATGTAAATTTGTTGCGTAATGATATATTTGTCCTTGCAATCGAAAACAATATGGACCACGTCCTGAGGGTGGCTTCACTGCAGCACCGAAGGAAGCAAAGGCAAAGGAGGAGTTATAATTCCTGATATTGTTTCTAAAGTTGTTTGAATCCCTGTCATTTCCTTCAAACAATTCCTTAAGAATGACTGGATATTCTTGGAGGGGCTCAAGTGAAACTTTTCCATTATGACAGCAATTTAGAGGCTCTCCCTGAAATCGGAAAGCCTGGCAGTGTTCACAAATAACATTCATTGGACCAATATAGAATCTATCAGGATTTATAAATTGAACACCATCTGCATAATTTCTTCGGACATAATTTCTATTTCTCCTATTTTCAAGGTTCACCAGTCGTTCTTTTTCAGTCATGGCATTTCTTCTAACTCTCATCTGTTGTCTGTTGATGCTTCGTTGCGCTTGTCTTTCTTCTTCATCCATTGCATCTCTTCTTGTTCGCATCCGTTCTCTTGCTTGAGTGTTATGCAGTTCTCTTTCCTCTTCGCTAATTTGATTCCCTGGTCTTCGCATTTGTTCACTGTTTCTGTTTCGTTGGGCTTGTCTTCCATCCGCTCTGAACTGCCCCCGTCTCCTTCTTTGTCGATCTCTGGCTGTCTCTCTTTGCTGCCTTCTTCGTTTGTCCATACTTAAGGTAAACAAATAAGGAATAATTAATAATCATTTTATGATAATAATGCATGTATAAATTCCATGGATACATATTCACAATAATGTGTTTTTTTCAATTTTGAAAGTTGTGTTGTAATTGCATGCTTAGTTTATTATCTCACCAAAAACACCGCTCATTAAAAATTACATAGGCATTTCAGAAGTTCTGTTTTGCTTAAATTATTTCACGAATCGAGAATTCTCTAAGATTCTTCAAGCGTTGCAGAAGAACGAAAAAATTCCAGATGATGTTGTCTAAATAAATAAAAGCGTTTTCGTGTCCGTCCATCCATCAGACTTTTTTTCTCAATTTGATCGATCTACTAATTCCGATTTCGACGACTTAACCTTACTTTATAAATGCATTAGATTAAATTTGGCTCCAATTCATGAGTAGCATACAAAGTAATTGAACTTTTTGAACAAATATTCGGATGGTCGTTGCTTTTGATGTAAGCGTCACTCGTACTATGAGAAATTGTCTTTTTCTTCTTTTTTAACGATAATATGTGCCCGGTAGTTACATTGAAATATGTGTGATTAACAAAATACATTAATTATTAATAATAATTTTAAAAAATGTTGATATGCCATCCGTTCAAAAAAAAAAAATAATAATGGCCCTCTCTACAACCAAAAGAAAGGAAATAAATGTTTTTCACGTTTTAAGAAATACCAATGATACACTAATTTTTAAGCAGTTAACGTAATTTAATAGACAATGCACTTAAAAACGCCAAAATGAAAAACAAAAAATAGTTTTAAGTTTTAAGCAACACAAAAAGTAGTTTTTAACCAAGTGATAAAAATAAAATAAATGCAAAAAATAAATTGTATTTATTGCCAATGTTGGGAAATGTTTGATAAAAATGAATTTAAAATTTAAAAAAAAATTTATTTACACTGTATTGTGTTCGTTGTTTTGTTATTTGCAATGTTTCTTGAAAATAAAACTGAAAAAGTTGACGAAGTTATCGTCTGCCACACTGACCCTAACTCTAACGACGGCGTCAAAGTTAGCGCGGGTCGTAATGTAACGACACACCTTCTATTTGTTAGTAAGTTATGCTTGCTTTATTATGACCCACCTCCTTCTGGATAAGAGTGAAATAATTTGTTAAAATAGTCACCCGTGTACGATGGACATTGCGCATATCTACTAGAAAAGGTTGATATGCCATCCGTTCCCAAAAAAAAAATAATAATAATACTGGCCCTCTCTACAACCAAAAGAAAGGAAATAAATGGTTTTCACTTTTTAAGAAATACCAATGATACACTAATTTTTAAGCAGTTAACGTAATTTAATAGACAATTCCCTTAAAAACGCCAAAATAAAAAACAAAAAATAGTTTTAAGTTTTAAGCATCACAAAAAAGTACTTTTAAACCAAGTGATAAAAAAATAAATGCAAAAAATAAATAATAAAATTGTATTCACTGCCACTTGTTGGGAATTGTTTGCTAAAAATAAATAAATATTTTTGTTTATTTTTACTTACACTGTGTCGTGTTCGTTTTTTTGTTAGTTGCAATGTTTCTTGAAAATAAAACTGAAATGTAGAAAAAAATCTTAGAGGTTGGTTGGGATCGAACAGTCGGGCCGAAGTAAAAAGGATACTACGTCGCTAACCGTTACGCTAAAGGTAAATACCTGAAAATTTTGTGTAAATTAAGCGAATTAAAATGTTTTTCCAAATCCAGGTGCGGTACGCATGCGCAGAGGTTTTGCCGGAAGCGTGACACACGAACACACACGCTATCGTATTAATATATAGATTATTATTATTATTATTATTATTATTATTATTATTATTATTATTATTATAATAAATAATTCATAGCGTACATTTAATTGAACATAAGTTGTTAGTTCACTTATTGTGGGTAGTGGCGGGTTCATACCTTTCTCTACATCATAACTTAGTAAATGATTTGAGAAGATTATAACATCCATTGCCGATTCCAAAGTCTGCAACGATATCCATTTTAACAATCACGGATCTCCTAAGAAGATAAAACATTACAATCGACATGATTTACAATCAGGTATCCCCATCTTGATGTCTTTAGTCAAAAGATAAAGTTTACTCCGTACACAGTCGGCTATGGGATGTCCTTTGGTGAACTATAGAGGTATTCAAGCGGAAAAGCTATGCAGATATTGCGAAATTAGATAAAATTCCAAGTATTTTGCAAACTAAATAATTGTTCGATATCGATTAATTGATTGAAAAATATGGCAATTTGGAGTGACGAAAATTAAGCAAATATTTGCCAAATCTTGTACATTGGCCTGGAAATCTTATACAATTCACATATTTTCCAAAAAGAGCATAAACATTTTTTTTTGATCCTGTTGAAGTGATTTGTGCATTTTTTGAGAGGAATTATCTTTCTATCAAAATCAAATACAGTGTCAACAATATGTTCACAATTTGCCTACTGTTTTTAGGGTTTTAAAAACAGAGTTTCTTTTTTACAATTTGGCCATTCTTGTATAAATTTTGTCTAGAAAATTCATATTTAATACTAAATATCTGCCAAATTTGGTTAGTCCATATACCAAACCATAGTATTTTATAAAAGACAATTGTATATGTTTTTCAAATCCCTAGGGGTTTGGTTAGGGTTAGGGTAAGGGTAAGGGTTAGAGTTAGGGTTAGGGTTAGGATAAGGGTTAGGGTTAGGGTTAGGGTTAGGGTTGGGGTTGGGGTAAGGGTTAGGATTAGGGTTAGGGTAAGGGTAAGGGTTAGGGTTAGGGTAAGGGTAAGGGTTAGAGTTAGGGTAAGGATTAGGATAAGGGTTAGGGTTAGGGTTAGAGTAAGGGTTAGGGTTGGGGTTAGGGTTAGGGTAAGGGTTAGGGTAAGGGTTAGGGTAAGGGTTAGGGTAAGAGTTAGCGTTGGAGTTAGGTTTAGGGGTTAGGGTTACGATAAGGGTTAGGGTAAGGGTTAAGGTTAGGGTAAGGGTTAGGTTTAGGGGTTAGGGTTAGGGTTCAGATAAGGGTTAGGGTGAGGGCTAGGGTAAGGGGTAGGGTTAGGATAAGGGTTAGGGTTAGGGTTGGGGCTCGGGTTAGGGTAACGGTTAGGTTAGGGTTAGGGTTTGGGTTAAGATAAGGGTTAGGGTGAGGGCTAGGGTAAAGGTTAGGGTTAGGGTAAGGGTAAGGGTAAGGGTTAGGGTAAGTGTAAGGGTTAGGGTAAGGGTTAGGGTAAGGATTAGGGTTAGGGTAAGTGTAAGGATTAGAGTTAGGGTAAGGGTTAGGGTAAGTGTTAGTGTTAAGGTTAGGGTTAGGGTAAGGGTAAGGGTTAGGGTTAAGGTAAGAGTTAGGGTTAGGGTAAGGGTTAGAGTTGGGGTGTGTTTAGGGTAAGGGTTAGGGTTAGGGTAAGGGTTAGGGTTAGGATAAGGGTTAGGGTAAGGGTTAGGGTTGGAGTTAGGTTTAGGGTTAGAGGTTTGGTTTAGGGTTAAGATAAGGGTTAGGGTGAAGGCTAGGGTAAGGGTTAGGGTAAGGGTTAGGGTTAGGGTAAGGTTTAGGGTTAGGGTTAGGGTAAGGGTTAGGGTAAGCTTTTGGGTTAGGGTAAGGGTTAGGGTAAGGGGGAGGGTTAGGGTTAGGGTAAGGGTAAGGGTTAGGGTTAGGGTAAAGGTTAGGGTTAGGGGTAGGGTAAGGGTAAGGGTTAGGGTAAGGGTTAGGGTAAGGTTTAGGGTTAGGGTTAAGATAAGGGTTAGGGTGAGGGCTAGGGTAAGGGTTAGGGTAAGGGTTAGGGTTAGGGTAAGGTTTACGGTAAGGGTTAGGGTAAGCTTTTGGGTTAGGGTTAGGGTAAGGGTTAGGGTAAGATTTAGGGTTAGGGGTAGGGTTAGGGTTAGGATAAGGGTTAGGGTAAGGTTTAGGGTTAGGGTTAGGGTTAAGGTGCGTGGACCAATCAGGTGTTCAAGCTATCAACTGACTAAATGATAATGATCAGGAATTCATTAAGGGGTCCCTTAAAATCTTGGTTGTGGTTGTATGATCATGATATATAAGCATTCCAAAGCTTATTATTAGTCCGAATGAATGTATTTGCATACAGACCCTTGTGAAACTCATTTAACAACTAAACACCCCTCAAAATAGCTGAAAAACAGAGTTTTTGTTGAGTAATAAGTGGATTTTTATCATGTTTTGCACATTTCTTAAAATAAATATATTAAACATATTGGGTTGAATACTTAAATATCAACAATACTTGCAAGATTTCTAACTTAATGCATATAAATTCGCCACGATAGAGTCAATTATTCTTATATATCACTACAAGGATGTATCTAACACAAGATTGAATTTACTAAAGTGTGATGACACGGATGACGCGACACGCCACGATGTGATATTGCAACATGTCACTATTACCTCGGTTGAGCTAGGCTCGAGACATGTATTCAACGTAGTTTTTCTAAATATTTTGAACTAAGATTTTCTTAAACACAAAGCTTTTTGATTCTTTTAATATCATCATATAGCTAAACATTCAAAACAAATTTCTCATTTAACGATCATTAAATATTCACAAAATCAAATAATTAAACAAAACATCATCATTTCTCACTACACCATCAGCTTTCTGAGTTGGACAATAGCGTGTTAAATGTCAATGGAATTTGCAGTTCTTGTAAAAAAAAGTCCACCTCTCCATTCTTTCACGGTAAACTAATGAGGCTGAGGTATACCACATTCTTTATATGTTGTAAAGTTGTCTTGTGATAGCTTTCTTGGCAGTTTAATAGGAACTCCACGAGTAACTATATGACAGCCTTACATACCTGCTTCATCAAAAGCACAAATACACCTTCCACTGTTCCCCTCAATGAACTTCCATGAATGTGTAATATATATATATATATATATATATATATATATATATATATATATATATATATATATATATATATATGTATATATATATATATATATATATATATATATATATATATATATATATATATATATATATATATATATATATATATATATATAATGACATGAAAGAAACAATATTTATTAATCATGATGAATTAAGAATTTTTTCTTAATTCTCAATTCATCATGATTAATAAATATTGTCTCTTTCATGTCATTATATATATATATATATATATATATATATATATATATATATATATATACATATACATATATATATATACATATACATATATATATATATTTAGTATTTCATGTATCCACATAAAATTTTATAAGGGATATCATTTTTTATGTATTAATTTTCAGTATCTACTTCAACAGTGCTCGATACGTAAGTAGAGCTAGGTAGTAGGCTATGAAAATATATGCTTACTATATATATATATACATATATATATATATATATATAGGAATGAAATTGAAAGAGAAGAAGAAATATTTTTATTTACTAAATGCTCTTGTTCTGAACAACTGAAGATATTGATCTGTTTCCATCTGCAGGTCTAATTATTTTTCAATGACTCACCTTATATATATATATATATATATATATATATATATATATATATATATATATATATATATATATATATATATATATGCGACGCTTGTAAATTAAATACTTGCTAGTAACTTCTCACCTCTCAAATAATGACAACCAGCAAGCGGGGTTAACCTCTGATCGTCCCATCGTCTGCTGTAGTTGTCAAAGCGAGGCTGTGTAATTTTAGAAAATTTAAAACAATATTTTTTCACTGCGTGGCACCCTTTTCTTGACTATGATTCTGTGTACTTTTGTATGCTACGCGGATCCCCAAAGATATACTAGCGTACGAATCTTTCGCAATCTTCCGCGGAGTGCCGTCACCTTGTTTCACACATCGGAAAGAAAGAAAAGCAATTTACAGTTATTGTAGCTAGGTTGTAGCTAGATGAGTTTTTTGTTGCGTCTATTTTTCGGCCGGGGGGGGGGGACTAGAGATTGCAGGTCAATCAATCACCTGCATTGAAAATAACGATTAACTAGAGAAAAAAACTAGCAACGTTTGTTCTATGAGAGAGGTTGCAGGGAAGAGAAGATGACACTACCGACTGGACTTCGAAGTCGATTTTTATACTCTGTCAAGGCAGGAAATAGTGATTTGATCGACAAAACCTCAGATGTGGAAACAGTACTCTGAGGCTCTCTTGTTTCCTCGTTGAAGATGGTGCACCCAGAAGCAACTCATAGTCAAGAAAATAGATATCCGTTAGTTTGGTGAATATATCTCTTATCGACCTGACGTTGCTCCATCTGACTACGATATATTTCAATCACTGCAGCCCTTTATGAAAAGTCACCATGTTTTTATTAAAAAATAATGTCAATTATTGACCGTGATCTCCGGCCAACGACTTGAAAGATTTCAGATTTGGTCAAAGTATTAATCGTACGCTTTTGAATCAAGACGTTCTTGACCAGCTTCTTCAACTTCCTTAAAAGACTTGCATCGACGACCCTTCATGCAAGGCCACATATTCTCAACAACAGGATTGGAGTAAGGGACTGCGTAGAAGTTCTTCCGCATCCATCCTATAGACCAGACGTTGCTCCATCTGACTACGATATATTTCGATCACTGCAGTACATTATTAATAGTCAGCATGACTTTATTAAAACATAAAGTCAATTATTGACCGCGATCTCCGGCCAACGACTTAAAAGATTTCAGACTCGCATAGCGCCAGAAAGACCAGCAACAATATTGAAGAATTAGACAGTGTGGTTGTTCTGCCGCATCCATCCTATACTCCAAACGTTGCACCATCTGACTACAGTCTACTCCGATCAATGCAGTACTTTTCCACTCATTAAAAGTAATTTTCTGTCACACGATTCAGGTGATACTCATTTTATGAGTGAACATCTGTGTGCGTGAGGAGCAGATTTTACTTAATAATATTTATGGTTGTGTGTGAAGTACGGTGGAAAACAAAAACGAACGATCTCAATATTCTTTTAGCAATAAAAATGCTATTTCGAAATTAAGTATGTCAAACCAACGAAAAGGCTATATCAAACAAGCCTGACAGACTGACGAAAATGATATTTCGAAGTCAAGCGTGACATATAGACCGATGTGCGGATATCTTTATTTATATAAAATTAGGTATGTGTATATGTGTATATGTATATATGTGTATATGTGTATATGTTTGTATGTCTATATGTGTATATGTGTATATGTGTATATGTTTGTATGTGTATATGTGTATATGTGTATATGTTTGTATGTATAGGACTCACTCCTAAACTAATTAACGAATCATAGTCAATTTTAGAACATAGATGCTAGCCGTAAGGCGTGGTAATGTGGGCTATATTTAGTTTAATTTAGTTTTATATTAAGATGTACAGACAGGGTGGAAACACTTCGTAAAAATTCAGATGCCTGCGATATTTGTGAAATTTTGTGAAAATAGATAAAATAACATTGAATAAATATCCCCCAATTTTCAGTTCCTTTTGAGTATTTTACGAAGCCTAATATGGGCACAAGCTCCCATTGGAAAATGTAAAATATTTCAGATTTACATTGAATTTGATCACTTAAGCATTAATTAAACACGATTTCCTGAATTTCAATTTCTTCTTAAGAGCCGTTAAGCTTAAGCCTTACATTTTATAAGTTTTCTACAATCATGTAACAGATTTTGATAAAAATTGGAATAAGGATTCTAGACTTAATTTTAATCTTCGTGGGGAGTCCATTTTGAGGAATTTAGTTTACCCGACCTTGGACGGATGTAGTTCTAGCTGTTATATATTTCGATGCGTTAGCGCATGTAAAATGCTATTTCGAACTTAAATGCGACAGACAGACAGACAAAAAAACTTCGTTAAATCTAAGAGTGACAGACTGACGGATGGATAACGTCTCTATTAAAGATGAAATGAGCATCTAAGAAGGATTAAATCGATGTTTCTGGTTGACGTATCATTCTCCTTATTTCCCGACCATATCCAAAGTCTATATTGACGGATTCAAACTTGAAACCCGTCTGAGTCACTTTAAAGATTTTTTTAAAAAAAACCGTTAAAGTACAATGCTAGGTAAAAGATAAGGAGTCTACGTGATGACAACTTCCGGTTTTTAAATCAGAAATTGGCAAGCGGTGTTTAGAAGAACAATGTTATCATTTATATTTTAGGTAAGACTTTTTGCGGTCAGGGGCGGGGGGGATGGGTAATTAGTTTTCAATATTTGAAGAGTTCGAATGCAAAACGCGATAAACGCCATTTTCAAAATCCCGAAACTGTTTCTACAAAAAGTGTTGCATTTCAACACCCGACGACACCCCCCAAAACTATGTGTTACATAATATGATACCGAAATAATTTCTTTTTGATTTCAATAAAAATCAGCTTTCATTCGAAGTCTAGATTTAATATATTAGTGTGTTTAATGGTTACGGTCTCAATTTAAACGAATTGGATTTATCGCGTTTTGCTTTCGAACTTTTCATTTCTTTTTAATTATTTGCGCATAAGAAAAACAAACCAGTGAATATAATTGAAATTTATTTATATTACAAATAATAAAATAAAACATCTTTTTTTATAATTGGAATGTTTGATTTTTGTTTGGATATATTTTAAAATAGTTTTTAAATAGTACTTTTTATAATTAGAATATTTAAAAATATTGCCCAAATCGAAGCGGTTAAAAAGTATGATAGACACCGCATTTCCATTTCCGATTTAAAAACTCGAAAACCGACTGGTTCTTTGGTACCTAATGATAAGTTTTTCGCATATTTTATCCGTCAACTTCAACAACAAAGAAATGAAAAACCTGATTCGAAAGAAGATGTCCTTATGTTTTTTGACACACTATGTTTCAAGGAACAATTTTTGCCTAAAGATAAAATATTTAAATTGTTTGACCCTGCAGGAAACCACGAAAACAATACGCTGAAGTTCCGGCGTAATCTCATCAGATTGTTACAAAGTTGACTCAGTGTCCCGTCGCAGAAACGAAAACGCAAGAGTGAATTACAGATTTCTTACCCTCAAGCAATATCTCTCTCCCTCTTTCTGTTTCTAACCCTCCCTCCCCCTTCCCCAATCTCCCCCTCTCTCTGTCTGTCTGTCTGTCTGTCTCTCTCTCTCTCTCTCTCTCTCTCTATATATATATATATATATATATATATATATATGTATATGTATATGTATATGTGTGAAAAATGACAAACGGAAAACAGGTTAACGTGCAGGAGAAAAACAAAAACAAGAGATTTGACCGGTTTCATTCGAACGAAAACGGTAAAATCTCTTGTTTTTCTCCTGCACTTTAACCTGTTTTCCGTTTGTCATTTTTCACACATTTTGTCCACCACGGCATTTCATTTTCATGAATTATCGTTTACCTTACCCCATATATATATATATATATATATATATATATATATATATATATATATATATATATATATATATATATATATATATATATTAATTGATTAATGGCCATACATATATTTCCATACTGGTACTACTAAGCTTTACTCACGTATTTAGCACTATTGAAGTAAATACTAAAACATTATACACACTATAGTATATCACACTTTAATATTACATGTATGTATGTATGTATGTATATACGCATGTATATATATATATATATATATATATATATATATATATATATATATATATATATATATATATATATATATATATATATATACAAAGACACAGATATAACAGAAATAAATAGACACCCACATCTATGTAGATGTGTATTTAAAACATAAAATAATTTGTTAAACCTATTACAATAAAGTACTAATACGTACGTACTTATTCTAAAATACATCCAATTTATGTTTTTTTCTTTAATTGAAGCACCCTTTTAGTCATACTGGTGATACGTTCAAGAACATTATCTTGAGGCATTTTCTACATATTTCACACAGCAATTTCAAAAGTTCTGCTTTTGAAGATGATTTGTTTTTATTTCGAAGGTTCCGGTCTTGTATAGCCTAGATGTAATTTATCGGGTTCATATTTGGCAATTGACTTGGTCAAGAGAGTTCTTCTTTTCATCCCATTTTGAGTCAAAGAGCCCCATCTTTCAGAATTAAAGAGTTATGTTTTATCATTCTACTAGTTGAGAATATTGTCAAAGGGTTAGGGTTAGTATTAGGGTTAGGGTTTGGGTTATTATTACAGTTATGTTTAAGACAAAGGTAAAAGTTATGGTTAGTGTTAGTGTTAGGGTTAGGGTTAGGGTTAGAGCTATGGTTAGGGTTAAGGTTAAGATAAGAGCAAGGGTTAGGGTAAGGGTTAGGGATAAGAGCAAGGGTTAGGGTTAGGGTTAGGGCTAGGGTTAGAGCTATGGTTAGGGTTAGGGTTAGGATAAGAGCAAGGGTTAGGGTTAGGGTTAGGATAAGAGCAAGGGTTAGGGTTAGGGTTAGTGCTAGGATTAGGGTTAGGGTTGGGGTTATGGTTAGGGTAAATATTAGGGTTAGGGTTAGGGTTAGCTTAACTTATGGTTTTTGTCAGTAGGGGAAATTTGTTGTATGTATGATAATTTTTATTACTTTTTCATCTACTTGATAATAAGGGTTAATATGGTTGGAGTAATATAGATTGATATTTTTTATTAGTAGTAGTAAATTTATTATTATTATTAGTAGTAGTAGTAGTATTCTTATTATCATCATTATTATTGTTATTATTATTATTATTATTATTATTATTATTAATGTTTTTTTGTTATAGCGGCTAAGGAGTGTTAATTTGCTGATCGACGATGTGGTTTGGGAAGTTATAATTAATTAGGGTTTGTTTAATGTCGGAAAGTGCAGTATAAATGATAAAAAAATATCATACATAAACACATTTCCCCTACTGACAAAAACATAAGCTCCGTTTCAATATTTACTATAAACAATTCAAAACAACTAATTTATTAATAAGAAATATCCCGACGTTGGGGGACGGTTTACTAAAAACTAGTAATATTTATATGTATTTAAATGCCCAATGTGTTATATAAACACTTTAATATTTAAAAAAAATATTTATAGTTTATGCCCTTTTAAGATTCAATAGTCTTAATAAACAATATAACACCACTATGATGTTTATATATATATATATATATATATATATATATATATATATATATATATATATATATTCTGTTACTATATATATATACTAGATGTATATTATGTTACTATATATATATATATATATATATATATATATATATATATATATATATATATATATATATGATATTTGTTATTGTTTATTATCTATGTACGTATACGTTTCGTCCTTTATATTCGGGACTCATCAGCATAGAGATATGACTATTCACTACCGGTCATGCAATTCGAAACCCCGAATTACGAGTATTTTGCAACTCAAATCCGGACGTCTGAACCACTCGGGCAAAGTGGAACAGCGAATAAACGGTGATAATTTGAACACTTTATACGGCGACTTAACGTCATAAGAGTATTCAACTTAATGAAAGGAACGATGCATTTATAGCTAGCGACGTCATGCTGTGTTAATACTACACTTACAGTGCTCTTCTAGACGGGTTTTTCTTTGAGCTACAAATAATAACTATTTGTTATTGTTTATATAAATATACAATATATATATATATGAATTGCGATATTTTTCTAGTAGCAAAAAAA
>OY744550.1:9240496-9242996 GCA_963556195.1 Sepiola atlantica | reverse complement strand
GTTGAATATTTGTGTGGCTTCGTCTTGAGAGGATGTAAGGATTAGAATGTCATCTATATATCTGGAGAAGAATATATAGGAGAGGCAGGAGTTAAGTGCTCGTTGTTCTAACCGGTTCATGTAGGTGATGGCTAAGAGACCGGAAAGGCTAGAACCCATGGGGAGGCCGGAGATTTGTTTGAAAGTGTGCTGCTGAAAGGTAAAGTATGTGTTGTCGATGATGATGTATAAGAGATTGTGAATGTCAGTAGGTGTTAGTCCGAAGAGCTCTAGGTTGTCAAAGGAAGATATGTGGTCGGTGATGAGGTCTATGGCTGGGTGTGCGGGTATTGAGGTGTAGAGGGAGATTACGTCTAGGCTAAATATATAGTTGTTAGTTTGTAGTTGTTGGTGTTGGAGTGAGTGTAGTCTGCTAATTACTTGGTCGGAGCTGCTGACATGTGCGGGGAAGGTGGAGAGTAGTGGTTTGAGTAGTTGAGAGAGAAGCCAAGAGATTTTATAGAGTGGTCCTTCAATACTAGAGACTATAGGTCTAATTTGTGTGTGTGTGTTGGTCTTGTGTGTTTTAATGAGGTGGTAGAAGGTGGGAAGTCTGCTATTTTTGGTGGTGAAGTTGATTTTGTATTTTTTGGGGAGGTTACGTGTGAGACAGATTTGGGACCAGGTGTTGTTAATGGAGTTTTGGACTAATGTGGCTGAAATGTTGGGGGCGGGGGTGTATAGGTTGTTGTTGTTAAGGTGTTCGAGAGCGAGTATGTTGTATGAGTCTTGAGAGATGATACAGAATTCCTTACCTTTATCAGAGGGTAAGTAAACTAGGTTTTTATTTTTCAGGTTTTCTAGGGTAAGGCGTTGGGATCTGGTGATGTTAGGGGTGATGTGGGGTTGTTCTTGTTGGAGTATATCAAGGATCCTCTGTTTTAATCTAGAAAGTTTTTGATCAAGTAGGTGGTTACTAGGTGGTGGGTGTAGTTGGTGGTCAAGCTGGTAGACAGGGAAGGAATTAGTAATGTTGGATGTATTATTAGGGATGTCTAGAGTAGGTTGATTAAATGCTGTGAGCCATTTGAGGTGATAAGCTGTTCTACAGAATTGAGTCTCGATCTTAAGTTTTGTGTGGTCGTTTAGCTTTTGGGTGGTGATGAATTTGGGGCCAAGGCTGAGAAGCTCAGTCTCGGCAGTAGTAAGGGAGCCGGTGAGGTCAGTGACCATGTGGGGGCTAGTGAGGTGGTTGTTGGAGTTGTAGGTTCTGGTGGTACTAGTGTTCTTGGTGATGTGAGGTTGAGAATACTTCTGGGAAAGCCAAGTGAATTTCCGTTTAAGTCGGCTTTTCTCGAGGTTGAAGCAATGGTGATAGGCATCATTGACAGCCGTAGATATGTTGTGTGTTGATTGTTCTGTGGGTGTGGATAGTGAGGAGTTGATCTCTGTGATGGTGTTGATGAGTTGATGAAGTTTACAATGGAGGTATTGGATAATTTTCTTGATACAATAGTTATGTATGAATTTTCTGGCTGGGTAAAGTATGGGTAGGTGGATGGAGGCGGGTAGGTGGATGTTTTGTATAGTGTTGGGTGTTATGTTGTGCTTGAGGCATCTTTTGAGGAAGCGGATCTGGCAGCTGGCTTTGGCACGTTTCTCCGAGAGTCGGAATAATTCTCTGGCGTATGCAAACTGTGTCTGGCCTAGACGAAGTGTTAGTAGAGAATGGTAGTTTGCTTGAAGCATTGCTGGGTATAGTAGTAGTAAGTTTTTGAAAGGCTGTGGGCAATGCAATTCCGGGTAAGATGCAAGTTGAAAGGAAAGGAACAAAAACAATAAAAATAAATCGAGTACGATATAAGACTTACTATTTATTTTTCCTTTTTTTTCCTTTTTTTTTTTCTTACATAACAGCAAGAGTGTTTTAGCTGTTCGTGTGATGTCCGGGTGATTAAAAATCACTATTTGATATTTCGGGAAAAGACATCCCTTTTTCAAAAATAATTAGGAACTTTTTCATAAGTTGAGCCAATATTTTTAGTCACTTCACTGAGTTTCCTTTATTAAATCATAAAGCATTCAATACCTCAAATGCTCCTTGGATATGATTATGTTTTAAAGGATTTTAAAGGTGAAATTTTAATCATTTTTTGCATGTAAAATAATTTTTTATGAAGTTAAGTGTATCCACATATATGATATATAAATATTATTTCCCATCATATATTCTTACTTACCTTTAAATTAAAAAATAAAGTACAGATTGAACTAGTAAATCCATCAGTTAATTTTGAATAAAATTTAGGCTAATGTATTTTGATATTTCGGGAGAAAACCTTCCTTTTCAAAAAATAGACGTTCCTGTTAAGAAAAACAACGCCTGAAAGTTGCTGTTATATTTGAATGTTTGAACATTCAAGGAAGAAATCGTAGCGAAACTGATATCGATAAAATTGTACCGTAAGCTCTCCAACGTTTACTGACAAAAAATAACGAAGAAATCGGAGCTAAATTAGTA
>OY744550.1:9230496-9237996 GCA_963556195.1 Sepiola atlantica | reverse complement strand
CACACATACATGTCTACCAGAATACACACTTACACCTACACATATACATATACTCACTATATGTTCTTATTGTCAAGTATTAATAAAATATAAAAAATTATAAAAATATATTTTACGAGGGGAATTTAGATTATTTACGTCGATTCATTTCTATTATAATTTATTAAATTAAGCTGTGTTCAGATGATATTATTCTTTTATTATTTTATATTTTCTCTCCTATTTTCGATTAATTTTATATATATGAAAAATCTTTAATTATCACTTAATTTACGTCTAACAATATCTAGTAATAACGTTTATCTTGTACACTTACTTTTATTTGTTAATTTGGGGAAATGAAACTTATAATTTTAAATATCATCTATTAGCTACTTTTATCCAATTTCTTTACTATTATGTATCATCCAGGGTCATATCAAATTATCACGCCAGTTGAAAAAGCGAAAAAAAAAAACAATCATCGGGCGCCCAAAACCATGCCTATCCCAACACAAATAGCTACAATATATTGAGCACTTTTGCAGAATGTTGGCTTTGTTCATTTTTCAAAAAATATTTGAACTGAACCAATTAATTAATACACACACATACATATAAATACCCATATACGCATATACATGCATACATACATATACAACCATACCTAAATGTATACATACCTAAACACACATACACATACAGATACCTATATATATATATATATATATATATATATATATATATATATATATATATACATATATATATATATATACTCACACACGCGCATATACATATATACATAATTATTCATATAAACATACCCATACACCCATATATACAAACATACACATATATATATATCCACAAATAAGGCGATTTAATTCTCGTTTTACGAACGTGTTATCTGCAGAAAAACACTTAAAGCTATCTAATTTTAAGTAAATTATCTGATTATATGACCATAATGAAAACACCTAACAAATGAACACACACATACACATATATATACGCAAACATACTAAACTAATACACCAATAGCACATATATACAAGTAGATAATCATGTGTCCATAACGAGATACTTATATAAAGAATTATGAAGCGGATTAAAGGGAAAGAACAATCTAGTCGTATTCAATTCGGTACCTATACCGTTAGGTTTCTCGGATTGCGAGTTATCGGTTATCTCAAATTTACATTTATGTCTGCATTTGGCCATTAGTTCACTCGTTTATTTAGAAGATTACTGTGTTCGTACTTCAGGATTCTTATTTTTTCCTCCAAACACAAATTGCATCTTTGTATATATATATATATATATATATATATATATATATATATATATATATATATATATATATATATATATATATAAAATTAAAAAAAGAACTTCTCACACATTTGAGCTGTAAACAATTGCAGGTTCTTCAGTTTCCAAATGTTGCTGGTTGATTAAGCATCTGATGAGACTTACCAGGTCGAAATAAATGATAATGCTTACAGCTGAAATGTGTGAGTAGTTATTTTTTTATTTTAAAATTTTATTTTTGCTCTGTTTTACATTGAGCTCATAGTCGGATTTCCTACACCTTAAGGTGTTGATTAATTACTATGTTAGTCACGTGAATCCCAATTTCCGATGGAGCTAGAAATGCAAAACAAACCTGAGGTTTCGCTACGTGTGAATCAAGTATGAGTGTAAAAAGATGGAACTATGATTATTTGATATCGCAGAAGAGTAGGACCTAATACAAAGAATTTATTTGCAAACTATATGTTACATATTTCAGAATCGTACCGCGGTTTCATCCAGATGGGTTGACATTTACATTTTAAAAAGTCTATACCATAGGGACTCGTCAGCATGCTAAAATGAGGTCAAAACACAATGAGAAATGGCGTTTATGGATAAAAAACCCGGTGCATTACTGAAATGTGTTTTAGGAAAAATATATTTTGTTCGGAATTAATTGAGTTTTATTTATAGTTTTCTGTCTAAACAAGGTTTTTATTTTATTCTACTAAGTATTTTATTTAATTATTAAATGATGTATTTGTAGTTTTGTATTTTTATTTAAAAGGGTTGCATTTGAAAGATTGTTAAGAGATCGTAGATTTTCGGTGTCTGTAAAATGAACAAAACAGAAGGGGGCATTTGAATTTATCGCTTAAATATGACAATGATAGTAAAGACATTCGATATCCCTTAAATGAACATTTTCACTAACAAAATATACCCTCCGTTAATATCCAGCAATTACATAACAATTAATCCACTCAAATACAGTTTTACACCCATATATATATATATATATATATATATATATATATATATATATATATATATATATATATATATGAAAAATATTATACAAATATTTAAAATAATATTTAGGCACATAAAAAACTATAAATAATAAACAAACAAAAAATAATAAATAAATAAATAAATAAAAATGTAAATAAATCCCACCCACTACTCAGTTATACCGAAAAATAAACACAAATTCGAAGCAGTGAAACAGACAACAGTCATCATAAATACTTTAGTTAATTTTAAATATACATAATTAACCCTGACTCAATGCTTCTTTCAAATGGGACACGTCGACAATACACCGTTTTTAAACGATAAATTCAGACGCCATCCCAATTTGTTTTTTTTTCTTTGGGACGATCCTTAAAATACAAAACTGCAAATAGATAAATGAGTAAATAAAGCACCAAACAAAATAAAACCTTTAAAACACAAAACTATAAATAAAATAAATAGTAAATCCGATACAATAAATTTAACTCAGAATCCCCTTCAAAAGGAGACTTCAGTATTACACCTTTTTCAAACGATCTTATAATTATTGACAGTATGGTGATTTTCCTCATGTTCCAAATTCATTTAAATTTTCTGGCAAGTTCCCTGTATCTGCTTCCTTAATCTACACATTATGGGCTGCTGGGACGATTTCGCAGGAATTTTTCTTTTTACGTTTAGTATTTTTTGCTTGGATAAATTTGTTGGTATCTCCATGGATCAGAGGATTTTGTGATTTTTGTTTCTGGAGTGTGTGTGTATGTACCATTTGCTTGCATGTTCAAAGTGAAGACGTTTGCATAGTTCTCAGTAGACTGCCTTTGCCCTTCAGTCACGTCGGTCATTATTATTATTTTTACTCACTAGGAGTTATCACACAGATTGATCACCGACAACAACCAGTGGTATTTCCTGGAGTCTGAGTGACAACAAGCCTCCCCAAATTTCCAATACTCTGCATCTCTTTCCGATAACCACTACATATGAGCTTACGATATTACAACATCCCCTTACCATTGATTTCTCGCTGGTAAGGACCATTGGTCTTCTCCGGGATTTGGGTGGTAATAAGCTTCCCAATGTCACAGCACTTTGCCAGTGGAGGTCTGGTTTGTGCTGTCAATCCTTGGTCTTCTCATCTTCCTTGACCCTCTACAAATATATTGTGTTGTGTCAGCCTAGGCTGCACCATTTTGGGGGGAGGGTGGAGGTAATGATATTTATTGCAGTTTATGTTCATTCAGGTTTTTCTCTCCTTGTACTTCCATGTGACTGGTTACCATTTGTAGCTTAAGCAGGTTGGTTTCAGCATTCGAGGGTTTTCTTTAAGATTGCAGCTTTTTTGATCATTGCCGTTCTTTGTAATGTCTATGTGATCCCTTTGATTTTAATGTATCCCAGTCTTTTCTCCAGGTTTCCAGTGCTCCTTTCAGTTCTCTGGCTAGTTCCGAGTATTTGCTTCGTTTTTTCGTCTCCTTGATCTTCACTTAATGTCTGCTGGAACAGCGACGTCTACGATTTTGCAAGATTGTTCTTTCTTGTCGATTATTAGACCATCCGGTCTCCTTGCTTGTATGAGTGTGTCTGTTTGTACGTCCATATCACAGACGGTGTTTGTGATTTTAGTTTTCCAGTACTGTTTCTGGTTTATGTGTGCACCATTTGTCTGCGTATTCGATATTCAATCGTTTGCACAGTTCCCACTGCCCTCCCTTCAACACGCATTCATGTATAGTCTTGTATTGTTTTGGGGCTAGTTTGTTGCATTCACTTATTATATGATTTACTGTTTCGTCTCTTTGTCCACACAGTCTGCATTTACTGTTTTCCTGAGCTTCATCTATCTTAGTTTTAATGTAGTTTGTCCTTATTGCATTGTTCTGTGAAGCCATTAGTAAAGATTCCGTTTCTATGTTCAAGTGTTTTTTTCTTAGCCATGTCCCGCTATTTTCGTTGGTTTCATCTCTTGTGAGTCTTCTGAAGCGTCCATGTAGTTGCTTTTCGTTTCACTTTTCTTTTCTTGTCTTTTTGTGTCCGGTTTCTGTGCTTCCCGAGTTGTTCGTTGGGACGGTGTCTCTTGCTGCAGGGATTAGTCTTTAAGTGTTCTGGGTTATGGATTTCTCCAGCTCTTTCTTTTTAGTCTTCCACACAATCTTCTATACTTACCAGTCCTCTTCCCCCTTCGTTTCTTTTCATGTAGAGTCTATCAGTATCGTCTTCGCTTTTAGTGAGCTGTGCATAGTGATTAATTTTCTAGTCCTTTGATCAAGATGTATGAGTTCTTCTTTAGTCCAGCCTATGAATGGTCCAGAGTATCTTATTAGTGATTAGTTTTAATAATTATTATTATTATTATTATTATTATTATTATTATTATTATTATTATTATTATTATTATTATTATTATTATTATTATTATTAATCTTATTAATCTTATTATCATTATTACTATTATTATCATTATTATTATTATTATTATTATTATTATTATTATTATTATCATTATTACTATTATTATCATTATTATTATTATTATTATTATTATTGTTATTATTATTATTATTATTATTATTATTATTATTATTATTATTAATCTTATTATCATTATTACTATTATTATCATTATTATTATTATTATTATTATTGTTATTATTATTATTATTATTATTATTATTATTATTATTATTATTAATCTTATTATCATTATTACTATTATTATCATTATTATTATTATTATTATTGTTATTATTATTATTATTATTATTATTATTATTATTATTATTGTTATTATTATTATTATTATTATTATCATTATAATATTGAGAGAGGAAAGAGTAAAACTTATTATCCTATACTTTTCCATAATGTTGTTAAACTAAGAAACAAAGAGGATATCTATTTTGCAATAGTGATTTAAGCCGGTGTGCTAAGATAATATCAATCGAAATAAGGAATTTTATTGGGAAGATTCTTTAAAAATGAACGTTTTATTTTGAAACAAAAAAACTGTTCCCTCTTTTTTGCTTCTTATTCTTTTAATATCTTAATATCAATACTTTTTACAACTCAAATATCCTCCAATATTTCATAGTGCTAATTATGATCGATCACGTTAATGACGTTCGTTATTCTTTTTTTTTTCGGTTTCGGTATCGTATTTAAGTGAGGTGTGAAACGTTTTCTCTATATCTTGATACTTAAATAAATTGATATTCGATAAATAGCTCTTTGATTAACAACCCACCGCAAACCACCAAATAATATTTCTGAAAACTTAAGTACACTGTTTTTGTTTTAATTCTTAGAATTATTTATTCGTAGATGAAAAAAATCCTTTCACAAATTAGGCACAAGGCCCTATAAAATGTGTGGAGTATGGTGGTCGGTTGTAATCTATTGTTTATTTTGCTCTTAAACCCAGACAGATATTGGTCCATTCGTCCAAGCACTGTCCCTTTCTCTCTTTCACCATGTGTCCATTACTTCCACTTCAGCATTTACTACAATACTGCATTTACTTATAGGAGTACCTTACTCAAAAAATCCTCAAATGTTTTAAACCAATTTTGATTACAAAAAAGATAGTTACAATTATACTGAAAAAAAAAAGAGTTTTGTTTAGGACAGAAAAAAGACCAATCTCTTAATGGAAGTGGGAGTAAAATAAATAGGGGTAGTGTTTAGGATGTTGCCAATGATATGAATATATGTATCAGTCGGTCCGTCCTTCCGTATCAAGTATCGTATTTAAGTGAAGTGTGAAACGTTTTTATATCTTGATACTTAAATAAATCGATATTCAATAAACAGCTTTTTGATTAATAACACCCCCTCTCAAATCCTCCAAAATATTTCCAAGAACTAAAGTGCACTGTTTGTTTGTACCATTTGATGTGTCCAATCATCTCAATACGTTGTCGGTTTGTTTGTCCGTCTGTTCCAAATAGCTTTTTCCTCTGTTACGACTAAGTTTATTTTTTTCAAAGACGCTTTCGTCTGTCTATAACGCTTTAGGTCGAACAAAATATTGTCATCGCTGTACACGATGAATAAATCGACCCTAACCATAGCCCTAACCCTGACCCTAACCCTAACCTTGACCCTAACCCTAACCCTGACCGTGACCCTGATCCTGACCCTGACCTAACACTGACCCAAACCAAACCTATATCCGTAACCCTAAACCTAACCTTAACCCTGGACCTGAAGCAAACCCTGATAATAACCCTAACTATAACCCTAACTATAACCCTAACTATAACTATAAACATAACCATAACCCTAACACAAAGGATAACATTAATCCTTACACTAACCTTAAACCTTACCCTAAACATAGCCCTAACCTAACCCTAACCCTGATCCTGACACCAACCCTTACCATAACCATAAATATCACTCAAACTCTAACCCTAACCATAACTTTTATCCTAACCCTAACTATAACCTAACCCCTAACCCTAACCTTTACTCGAATGTTAACCCTAGCCATAACCTTAATCATAACAATTACACTTACCCTAACCCTAACCTTTACTTGCGTACTAACCCAAACCCTAACCCTACCCCTACCCCTTACCCTAGCCCTAACCCTAACCCTAACCCTAACGCTAATCATAACCCAAACCCTTACCCTTACCCTAACCCTAACCGTAACACTACCCTTAAACACTTACCCCTATGAGAACACTTACCCTAACCCTATCCCTAATAAAAAACTTAACCCCTAACCATAACAATAACCCTAAACCTTACACTTACAATAACCCTAACCCTAACCATAACCCTAACCCTAGCCCTAGACATTACGTTTTTCCTAACCTTAACCATAACTCCATCACTGACACTTACCCTAACTCTAACCTTAACTTTAATCCTTACCCTCGCCTTAAACCATCACATCACACTAATCCCCAACCCTAACACTAACCTTACCCCTAAACCTAAACCTAACCTTAAACCTAACCCTAACGATAATCCAAACCCAAACCCTAACCCTTACAATAACCCTAATCCTAACTCAAACTCTTACCTTAATGCTAACCCATACCCAAACCCTAACCCTAACCCAAACCTTAGCTCTTACCCTACCTTTATTTAAATAATAACTAAAACGCTAACCCTTGCCCTAACCCTAACCCTAACCCTAACCCTTACCTTAATGCTAAATCTTACCCTAACCCTATAACTAACACTAACCTTAAC
>OY744550.1:9195496-9225496 GCA_963556195.1 Sepiola atlantica | reverse complement strand
CAGCCTCTCAACGATGACTGTTATATTCGTGTGTCCTTCTACTCTAGATGACACCTCCCTTTCAATATCTTTGATCCATTCCGTATCATGCTGATGTTTTACTTCATTTACAGCTGTTTGCATATAGTATTATTATAATTGTTATTATTATTATTACTAGTAGTAGTATAATAATAATAATTATTATTTTAAATATTATTATTATTATTGTTATAATTATTATTATTATTATTATTATTATTATTATTACTATTAATATTCTTCTTCTTATTATTATTATTATTGTTACTATTTTTATTATTATTTACTAACTAGGAGT
Organism: Sepiola atlantica; assembly: GCA_963556195.1. Taxonomy (NCBI): domain Eukaryota; kingdom Metazoa; phylum Mollusca; class Cephalopoda; order Sepiida; family Sepiolidae; genus Sepiola; species Sepiola atlantica. The sequence goes on along the minus strand of OY744550.1, from coordinate 9,225,177 downwards.
TCTCACACATGTATTTATCTGTAATTGCTCACTGACTATAACTGGCATTGTTCCTTGGCGGCCGAGTGACAAGTCCTCCCAGATTTTCAGTTCTATCCACCTCTTTCGATAACTATTGCAAATGATCTTGCGTTATCACAACTGCCACTTACCCTTGATTTCTGTGTGATTTATGTGGCAATAAGATTCTCCGAAGTTCCAGTTCTCGCCACACCCTCAGTAGAGGTTTTGTCAGTGCTCTCCCCCTCTGTGTTTCCGTCTTCTTTATTATTTTTACATATTATTAAGAATTTTATAACGTTAAAATGGCTACGTACGCGACCCGTCTTCTGTTAATTTAGGTTATAAAGAAATATTAGCACGCGTTTCATTCGACCGAAATAATATTTCCACCTCTATCTTCCCCTTTCTCTCTCTCTCTCTCCCTCTCTCTCTCTCTCTCTCTCTCTCTATATATATATATATATATATATTTATATATATATATATATATATATAATGTATTTATCTCGGATTTTTACAAGATTATCAATTTTTTAATAACCAAGGGAAGTAAATATATGAGAAGGAATCCAGAGTTAACTCTCCTTTTTGTAAGGAAGTCTGTGGGAAAATAATAGCCGGATAAATGTATTATTATTACCGCTACATGTATTATACATATTTTTATGAATAAAAAAGAAATATTCAATATACAACATCAAGAATCTTACGTAGGTTTTATATTTTATTAATATAAACTTGAAAGGTGTCTATTTACAAAAAAAGCAATAACACTCCTCGTCGGAGGTTCGGGCATCCTTATTTGCAATAAACGCACCAACACGATTGGCTAAATAATTAATATGAGCATTGTAAGCAAATTAACGATGAGAACTGCACAGGACAGACCCATAGTAAATCAAGCCCCGAATGCCAAGACAATACCAGTCTATGGGGTGCAGTATCCATCGGAACAGATACTACACTTTGATCTTAGCCAAAAGACCAAGTTTGAATTTGACATCCAATTCTTTCGCGAATTGCCTGAATTCGTAACTACAGAAGGCAGTGTCAGTATCAGTCAGAATCTCGGCTGGGGACCTCGTTAAAGAAAAAAGAACACTGATTATAATTGCCGGATCACGTGTGCAGTATCTTGCCGTTGTAGCGCCAACCAGATTGTGAATCGCGTGGGGTCACAATCAATCAGCGTCAAATAATGGCAACTGTTCCATACGCTGAGCATCCCCCTTTTCACTCGCACTGGAGCTGGATCTATTGTCTGGCATTCCTCACAATTCCAAGAACCGCTTTTAATGCCGTATTAGACGCAAACGGATCGATTTCATGCACAAAGTATATTATATTTTGTTTGATTCCAGAATGTTCATTATGTCAATGCACTTTGTTAAGCCGTGTTGGCGTTCAGGTTCCCTGTGGCAAGAGCACACACTGGCTGTGCGGGTTCAATCTTTCTCTTCATCTCATTGAGCCATCGCTGTGAAATTCTTGTCAGTGCTACATCAATCGAAATACTGTACTCTTTCACGAGTGAGATTATCGTATTAAGTATCCGCTTAATGAGCATCTCGCTTGGTGCTCAACCGATACTCCTCCACACGGCCATTGGTCATCCAGTCGTACACATACATGGAGTCTGTTTTTATGTGTAACACATCGGCCTTTTGCAAGCTTTAATCCTCTTAGCACAGCATCCAGCTAAGCCATTTTATGTGTTGGGTATCTTTTGTTAATCGCAACCAGCATGCATATTCGATGATGGTTTCATCTGCATGAAGAGCGTATAGAGTTACACCCACAGCTAGCTTCCATTAACACATCTAGCTCCTTCGTCCCCACGCACCAAGTTATTTGGACTGGATTTCATTGCTGTACCCGAGCAAGTATGTTTGTTATCATACAATTCAGAGGAGAATTGCTATCCTTGTCATCCAAGTTCTGTATTACAGTTTTAGTGCGACATTTTGTAAAGTCTGTCCTCTGATCAAGGTGCCTGAGCTCTTCTTTAGTCCAGCCTATGAATGGTCCAGAGTATCTTATCAGTTGTACTGCCCAGGTGCTTATTCATTTTACTAGATTCGTGCTATATAATTTCGTTTCTTTGTTCTTCGTAAATATTCTATTCCAACCTTCTCTTTCATTTCTGTATATTTGATAATGCTACCAGAACACTCAAATATTTGTAGCTATACTGTTCGCCTAGTGCCGTCATTTCTCCTTGGTTGGGGAGTTCCATGCTCTCTGTCGCAGCATCATCATCATCATCGTCATCATCGTCATCGTCATCGTCATCGTCATCGTCATCGTCGTCATCATCATCATCATCATCATCATCATCATCATCATCATCGTTATTTTGTTTGTCGCTACATTAAATTACCGCATACCAAAACGTTAAATATATTTTACATTAGAATGACTGAGGCATCGAATATAAGCTTCATGAATCACTCAAATGTAAAAACACTGAACGTAAATTGCAAACAGCATTTCGTCGATGTGTTATTTTGAAATATCATTACGGATGTCGCCATGTTGTATGTTTCTGTATTTACGGTAGAAAAAAAAAAACACTTACTATATTTGATATTTTGGCGACACAGAATTTGATATTAACTTCATGAATCACTCAAATATCAAAATAGGAAGCGTCGGTTTAAAAAAAAACATTTTTTGTTGGTCTGTAACACTTAAGTTTGAAATATTATTTTGTTTGCCCGACGGCAGCGCGAAATTGTCGCTATATTTTTTTTGTGTAGGTGAAGGAAGCATCGGGTATGAGTTCAATGTATCATTACAACGAAAGTTAACGTAAGTTTTAATTGTATTCTTGTTAACATGCCATGCTAAAGATAATGGGGATACGATCAAGGACGGTTCCTTCCCATAAAACATTCACAGCGAGAACTTTTTTTAATGAAAATCGCCCCAGACAAGACTTGAAGCCACTTGATGCAGGGAGCTAACAAGAAAGAAAGATGATTACCGCAAAGACAGGAGATGCTTATTCTGGAAAATACTATATGTAGGAGGAAAACAGTGATCAAGAGGAGAGTTCTACAAGCCTGCGGCGCGTGGAAAAAAAGCTACTGGAATAGGAAGCTGTATTACAATGAGATATCAAAACAGCGAATTGGTGACGACCACTAGACCAACGAGCCAAATGAGCTGGAACAAATGAAGCAGCGAATAGATAAGACAATTATTAAAATCACATGCCATAATAGTATTTATAGAAAAGACTGAGACTAGCAACATCACGTTTGTCTCTTTTTAACACGACGGGAAAATACGTTCCGTTCTTCCTCCATGCGCCTAGCGTCAGTAGAAGTTTCTTTACAAGGGCCTAATCTCTGTGGAACACATCACCGCGGAACTACTTAGTCGTATTCAAATCCAATATCAGCAAGTACATGTCGTGAACCTTTCCATGAATAATAAAAATTAGTTCATTGAATTGATCAATGTCGGCTGACAATCGTTCCATCCTGATAACCCTTATCCTCGAGTGGCTGTTCACCTTAAGTAATAGTGACTTAAAATTATAAACAATCAGCTGTGCTGAATTCAATTCCCCAAGGATCTACTATACGAATACTAATGGGAAATGTATGAATACTCAATTTACACCTAGCTATGAGTAAAAAGAACAACTTGTGTGTCATTAATGCTATATAATGCATAAGCTTTGTTTGTTAGGCGAGTCAGCCTTCTGCATAGAGCTCACGGAGATCGTGCCTCAGGGTTGTCTGGTCTGCATGAAGTCCTTCCCGTTGGTCACGGCTATGAGTTAGGTCTGAATGAAGTCCTCCTCAAGATTGCATGTGTTTTCTCCCTACACCGAGAACAGCAAGGCTCAGCGATTGGGGAAGGTTTGGTCCGGAACACACAAAGAAATGGCGCAGAAGCAATCGTTGCCATTTTCACTGCATTGATTTGCAGTTCCTTACCTGACACGTCTTTGCTTGACACATGCAGAGGCAGAGACGACCAGAGGACGACAGATCCTGATGTCGACTCGTCCTGGATTTTTACATAGCCGCGTCTATCTTAAACTACCACGTTGAGGAAGGGTTGGACTTAAAGAAGGACGTATTAAACAAAAAGGTTGTGTGCATATGACAGACAAACCAACATAACAACACTAACGTCTAATATTTATTCAGAAAAAAAAAAGATTTTTTCGATAATCACATAATTCAATATTTGCCAAAATATACATATTAGACTTGAATTAAAAAATTAATGAAAATTTTTTTCAAACACCAAATTAAAAAAAAAGCCTATATTCGGAATATCAGAAAGTTTCATCGGATGTTTTATTGGCTTGGCAGGCCGAGAGCAGGCTCGATGCCTTCCCTTGAATAATGGCGATTGAGAAGCGTTCGTTGAGCCAAGTCAATTACTGGTTGTCCCCAGTGTGACCCGTTGTAATAGTACAATTGACTAAGACCACTAGACCAACTAGTGAAAAGAGAACAGGGAATAAAGCAGACAGTTCCGAAGATCACATGACATACTAGTATTTATAGCACCACCACGAAAGACAGAGAGATAGAGATAGAGAGAGAGAGAGAGAGAGGGAAAGAGAGAGAGAGAGATAAAGTGAAAGGGAGATGGGGTGAATAGAAGAAGAAAAGGTAGCGCCAATCGAGTTACATAGGCGCTTCTAAAACTTATGAAGAACACTCAAATTGGAGAAGCATTTACCAGCCCAGATATAATGTATACACCATCCACTGTGACTAGGCAATCTCTACAGCTACATATCTAGAAAACGAAGCTGTAAAACCTGACATCGTAATATGGGACAAAAGGGAGAAAGTAGCAACCCTAGTTGAAGGCAGTGCCCCTAATGATGCAATCTCTACAGCTACATATCTAGAAAACGGAGCTGTTAAACCTGACATCGTAATATGGGACAAAAGGGAGAAAGTAGCAACCCTAGTTGAAGGCAGTGCCCCTAATGATGCAATCTCTACAGCTACATATCTAGAAAACGGAGCTGTTTAACCTGACATCGTAATATGGGACAAAAGGGAGAAAGTAGCAACCCTAGTTGAAGGCAGTGCCCCTAATGATGCAGCATTAAACAGAGCTGAATAGGGAAAAGATTACGAAATACCAAGGTCTTATGTACGACATGAAAAGAAACTGGAATCTTAGGAAAATCTCCATCATCCCAGTAATTATAGGAGCAACAGGACTAATGAAGAAGAATTTCAAGAGCTATCTGGCGAGTATACCCGGTGAACCGAGTGCAAGAGAAATACAAACAACTGCACTTAAAGAGACGGTTAGAATCTTAAAAAGATCTCTAGGCTGGAGTGTCTGAAATAGCCGGTGAATGTCTGGCATTCGGTAGGATGCCCCATCCCCAGCAAAAACAGAAAAATAGGAAAATTAAAGAGAAAAAAACAACAGTACTCCATGCAAGGTGTTATTCAGTTCGACATTTTCTTTTTTGTCTACATTATATTAAGGGGAAACAACTCTTATTAAATGTGAGATTAAAGCAAAGTTTATGTTTTAAATATTGTTACGTATGTCGCTATTTTATTTTCCACTGTGTTTAATCACAACAGGACAAAAGACACATTATATTTGATATTTAAGCGACGAAGTATCAAATATAAACTTCGTGAGCCGCTCAAATATCAAAATAATGAGCTCATTTTCAATCATCGTTGGTCTGTGACGCTTCATTATCTTTCCTCTGAATTAAATTACGATAGCACGAATCTCTCATATATTATTCGTTCAGACGGGTAAAACATCGAATATAAGTATTAGTTGGATTATTCGGACTACTGTTCTCATCTTTGACGTTATTCTCACAACGTTTCGGTAGATGTAACCTCCAAGTTTAAGTTTCGGAATTTATTTCGATAAGGATTGATAATTTATATTACTTGGATTATTCGGACTACAGTTCTCATCTTTGTTCGGCAAAGGTAATCACTGACCTTATTACCATTTATCTTGTCGAACTCGGGAATCTCTTTATCGGGGAGCTGTACAGAATTTCGAACGAAACCTTTATTTAATCTACACGAATAGCTTTCTCTCGTCCCGTGATACTAGTGTTAGAATAATCCGTACGTAAGATCTGACCTTCCACTTCCAGAAAACTGGAACGTAGAATTGATTATTACTTAGTACTTATATCTGTGGCGCCACGCGTCTTTGCAGAAATTCCGAAGCATTAAATGTAAGCTTCATAAGTTACTAAAACATAACAGCGTAAGTTTCAACCAGCAGTTTTTGTTGATTTGTTACGCTTAAATGTGAAACATGTCGCCATTTTATTTTCATGTGTTCAAAGTACAGCCGCAAAATGCACATTATACTTGAAATGTATTCGACAAAGCGTCATGAATCACTCAAATATAAAAACAGAGAGTTTGTTACAAACAACATTTCAAACATAGGTTTCAACTATTACGGGTGTTGTCATTGTGCGTACCTGTATTAATATGGCAGCTCGAAAGGCTTAATATATATATATATATATATATATTGTCTCGGAAGTTTCTCAACCATTAAAACTATATTAAAAAAAAAAAAAAAATTTTAAAAACTTTTAGTCCCAAGTCTTTCAGTGGAAAATCACTCATGTAAGTCAATTTATTTTTTACAGTTATTATATTAGTTTGCTTCTAACATTATTTTAAGGGATCATCAGTTGTTTACCATGAAAAACTGTTTCGGGAATATATATATATATATATATATATATATATATATATATATATATATATATATATAGTAGAGCTATTAAGCTAAAATGAATTTTAAACTGAAGATTCCCCGGGGATGAAACGCGGGAGCCTCTGTGTAGCTTAATTGCCATAAATATATTTTCATACCTTACTATATATATATATATATATATATATATATATATATATATATATATATATATATATATATATATATATATATATATAGTAAACTTAGTTCACCCTAACGGGGCAAGTTGTCACTGTATACGTATGCGGCTACTGAGAATTAGGGTGAAAGTTTTGGAGGCTCATCCTAAATTGGGATCTGTGCAGCGAGATGCTTGTTCACATTAGTTTTAAATGTCTGCATGTCGGTACAGTCGGGGAAACAGGGAGCAGGGAGGGAGTTCGAAAGGCCGGCAGATCTATGAAAGAAACTATTGGAGTAGAAGGCTCTCCGGCATCTGGGGAGTTCGACTCTGAATGGATGGGATTTAGCTGATTATCGGGTTAGTCGAGTGTATTTATGTCGAGGGGGCACCAGAGCAGCATGTTTATCGAAGTACATTCCATTGAAGTACTTGTGAAGCCAGTAGTGGGGGATAGTGACGGGCCTATTAGATTTAATACTCGTTTTCGAACCTCGTCTAAGAGGGAGAGACTAGTGGATGATGCACCAGTCCAGATGTGACAACAATACTCCATGCATGGGCGGATGGTGGCTTTGTAGCGATATAGGATACTGTCAGGTGTGAGAAGTTTTCTATCACCGTAGAGGAAGCCCACTTTCCTTGACGCAGCCTTGGCAACAATGTCTTCTATGTATTTGTTCTAATTCATGTTACCTGTGAATGTTAGGCCGAGGAATTTGAACGTGGGACATTCGGGTAGCGTGTTATTTGCAATGTCAATCAGTGGTTGAAGAGGTTTCTTGCAGTTGTTGAAGGAAAGGAGCTTTGTCTTAGCAGCATTAAATGTTACCATCCATTTATGACCCCATTCCACTACAGACTTGAGGTCACTTTATAAAGATTCAGCAATATCTTCGGATATGTACGCATCCGTAGAGCGTGATATTGTCAGAAAATATACCTATCTCACACACAATGTCATCAGGGGGTCGTTTGTGAAAACTAAGAACAGTAAAGGTCCAAGGATCGATCCCTGAGGTACACCTGCATTTATGTCATGTTATTTTGATGAACGGCCATCAAGGACAACCTGGATATTGGGGGGCGGGGGGGGATAAGAAATGATCTAATTATATTAAATATTCGTCCATTAATTCCATATGAATTAAGTTTTTTGAGAAGCCCTTTATGGTAGACCTTATCAAAGACTTTGGATATATCAAGAGCTACCGCCCTAGCATCAGCTGCCTGTCCAGTGTATGGTATATGCGTTCGGAGATGACCGTTAGGATATCCGCAGTAGACCATGACACGCTAGGAAGTAAGTGTAGTATCTGTTCCGATGGATACTGCACCCTATAGACGGGTGTCGTCTTGTCCTTCGGGGCTTGATTCCACCTGTCTGTGGGTTTGTTCTGTGCAGTTCTAGGAGGTCTACCCTCCCAGGCTTCGCCTCCCCTCTTTGGGGAGGAGTAAGTTTATTACTTACTGTCTGAGGCGCCCCTACCGGGGAATGCCGACGGGGCTGCTCAGGCAATTTTTAATGGCCAGAGTGCTCACTTTCTCGGGCGCTGGCTTTTCAAACCCCACTTACTCGACCCAAGCTGTGGTCACATCTTACTTGTGGGAGTAAGATAAAACTGGCCTTGTGCCTAACTCCTGCAGAGGAGTAAATAAATATCCGCAGTAGACCATGCGTTCCTAAATCCATAATGATGGTCAGAAAGAAGTTTAGTATTAACGAGGTGACGGACTATCGGTAGTTTGATTAAGGATTAAAATATTTTAACAAAAGCGTAGACCGATAAGGGTATAATTCTGAGTGTTAGTTCTATCTCCAGATGTCTTTAAAATTGGAACCACACAGACACTTTTCCAGATTCATGCATTTGTTGTAGAGTTTAGAGAAGGTAGATGCCAGTTCCGCAGAGCATTTCATTATTACTATTACTGGTATAAGATCGGGCACACATATTTTTGGAGGTGTAAAGCTTTTTTATGATGTGCTGTACATGAGATGAGGTGATTCTCATGTCATCAAGTGTGGCTTCAATCCGCAATGGGAAATTTGAGAGGAAGTGGTTTGCTCAAAGTGGAGTTTAATGCGAAACGCTGGGCAAGTAGTTCAGCCTTATCAGTTGCCGTGCAAACGGCATCATTGTGGTTGGATAGCGGGGAAATTGTTGATTGCCAATTGTTCACCACACTATTGAAGATTTTTCAGAAATCATGAGTACTTAGTGTCTGTGACTGAATCAGTTTTCTGTTAATCTTTATATACATTCTCTTTGCTTCATCCATTACAATCTTACAATAACTTATTGACGCTATACGTTTCTGTCTATTTCTATTTGACTTATGGCAGTTAAATTGTCGGAATGCTTGCTGGTTCTGAGAAATAGCAGCTGCACAGTTCGAGGTGAACCATTGTGGAGAGTGTGGCTTGTTGTAGAATTTTCGCATGGGAACATGTGTTTCAATGCCTGCTTTTACCTATTCGATTACCTCATTTGCACCGCACTGATCAGCAGGGAGAGAAAAAGTTCCACTCCATGAGGCGTCTTTGATGTGATCTCTGAAGGATTCCCAATCAACCATTTGTAGTATCTCATCGTTTTTGAGCAACGTTTTCTCAGCTTTGGGATAAGAGTTTAGGAGGATATCAATCATCATCACAAGTTGGTCAGCGTTCCCGAGCGGGCTATGAGCATTGTCGCACAAACCTCGGCTAGTGAGGGCAAGAACAGGTCGAGAACTGAGGCTTACGGGTCCATACAATCAAGTAAGTGGATCGGGAAAGTGATGGTCTCCGAGTGGGGGTACGCTATGGAGAAACTATACGTGGAGTTACCAGCTGCGTATGTATAGCTGGAGAATCACAGCCGGTCACGCTTATGTACATTAAAATCTCCAAATACATGTATTTCGTCACGCGAGTAAAGTGAGAGTGGTGTATCTATGCTTTCAGAGACAAAGTTAAGCAGGGTACGGTCCTGAGTCGAAGGAGAACGGTATAAGAAATAGAAGTAACTAACGCTGTGCTGTAAGGTTCATCTATAGCACATGCAGGCTTGATAATCTGATTCTTACCTATGTTTACTAATAAAGGGGAGAGAGTTCCGAACATAAATTCCTAGTCCGTACATATGCTTTTCAGAGTATTTACGGTAGAGTGAGAGGTATTAAGTCATGTCAAAATGGTGTGAAGAGATTGAGGATTGTAGGTTTGTTTCATTTAGTGCTAGGATATCCGGGGAGTTTACTAGAAGAAACGTTTCTACGCCATTGATGTTGGTTCGAAGCCCCCCGGATATTTGTGAATGCTAACCTCAAGGGCGGAAGCGAAAGTTGTTGTTTTTTTTGTGGGTATCTGGTTTAGGTTTGTTTCTTTTTGTATCTATTGTCATTTTTGTTTTAATATATTTGACCTTTACGAAACCGTCTTCAGTAAATATAATCTTAATGAATTATACACATAGCTAAATAGGGTGTGTAAGTTTCTGACTACGTTTTCGTTGATCTGTCACGCTTAAGTTGTAAATATTATTACGGATTTCGTCGTTTTGTTTTGTTTCTGTATTAAATGAACACAGCGAATAACGCGCACTATGTTTGAAGTTTATGCGACCGAAGCCTTAAGTATAAGCGTCAATCACTAAAACGTCAAAAGAGTGAGCGTCAATTTCTAAAAAGCCTTTCTGTTTAAATCTGAAATATTATTACAGATCTCTCACGGAACTAGTGTTCAATTAATTTTATAACTTATGTTTGCAGGGAATTGCATAAGGTAATATAAGTACAAACAAACATACCCAACAAAATAACCATTTAAGAGTTGTTTATAAAATCAAAATGTATTCAATAAAAGGTGCTTATGCAGATTAGGACGCAAGCTAAAATCGACTTGACGTCGGTAGTTTTCGGATGTTTACGTAGACGGTCGTAAAATGCGAATATGCTTATCCAATCAGAATATGAGAAAATAAGTAGACAAGTTAACATTTTAATAGATTGACTCGCGAAATTGACAAATTTGAAATAAAAATTGATCAAAGTGATAATGAATTTTAACGAGCCCTAACCCTAACACCGTTTTAACACTTGTTCAATAAAAAATAAATGTTCATGCAGAAAAAAAAACCCAACATTTTATAACACGAACTCCTAACCCTAACCGTTATAACACTTGTTCAGTGATATTTTTCTTAAGAAAAATGTTGCGTGTAAAAAAACATTTCTTTCAAGCCTAGCTTTGGATATTTGGGACGAAGGAACCCGACTTTTCATTCGGCCTTTTCCGGTCGTCTACGTTAAGTCGGTTTTAGCGCGGTCACTACTCTGCATAAGCACCCAATAAAAACATAGTTGACATCGAGGCGATCAGAAAACTTTTTAAATTATCTGGAAACAATTACCGGAAAACTAAGTGCGTTATAAATCCAAATAAGTACACTTAAACGGAACGGTCAAAATCATTAAAAGAGAACGCATGTAGAGCCTCTAAATAGCAAACGTGTGTATGGTATTTTTGGAAGAATTGCCCGTCACTATGCAGATGGAAAAAGTAATGAGAAAAGGTCTTTAAAAGAGAGCATAAGGTGCGTATATAATTTTTATTGGTTTAACCTTAAAATATTATTCCATATGTCGTAATATGATTTATCGCTAGATTAATAAGATGAATTGATCACGATAAAGCGACCAGAAATATCGATGACTACAATGTCAAAAATATGACTGTGATTTTAAAGCAGCAGTTTTACTTATTACGCTTAGGTTTGGAATATTATTTAGGATGTTGACATTTGGTTAGGGTATGTATTACATTACGGAAGCACAACACGCTTATGTGATATTTGGACGGCGCAGCATAAAATATAAGTTTCATAAATCAGGAAATCGTCAACTGAGATTTTTTTAATGGAAACCGCTCCAGACGAGGCATATGATTATCGCAAACACAGAAGATGCCTTTAAAAGACCAAGATTATAGGTAGGAGGAAAACAGTCAGCAGGAAGAGAATTCCACAAGCTGCGGTTCTTGGAAAGAAGCTACTGGGATAAAAAGCTGTATTACAATGAGGTAATGATGGAGACCAACGAATCAGAGTAGCTGGAACAAAGGAAGCAGGGAATAAATCACACAATCCTGAAGAACACATGCCGTAATAGTATTCATAGAAAAAACTGAGACTAGCAACATCACATCTGTGAGAGAGAGGAAGGGTGCAGAGAAGAAGAACACGTTTGGCCAATTAAATTACAAATACGTTTATTCACCCTATCAAGAAACCTCAAAGGAGACAGAGATTCACCAGCCCAAATATGACAAGTGTACTCCATACATTGTCTGGTAGTAGATTTGTAGAGATAGAGAATAGCCTCAGGCGTGAGAAAGTGTTTGGAGCGATAGAGAGAATCGACTTTACGAGAAGCAGAAAGAGCAATAGGTCTAATGTATTAACTCATTTGATGAAACCAAAACGTTTCAGAGTCGATTTCTCCTCAAGAGCAGAGCCATCCATGAGAATCTCGGGAAGAAAAGGGATATACCTACGATTAAAAAACACGAGCTGAGTTTTAACAGGATTCAACTAAACATTTCATTTCGTACTCCAATCCACAACTGAACCCAGGTCAACCTCTAGATGAGCTGCATATTTCAATTGATCCGAGGGAGATGAGCAGGAAGCAACACCAGAATAGAGAGTGGTATCATCAGCATATGTGTTAATTTTCTGAATAATATTCTCTGGAAGATCATTTATATAGAGAAGAAGTAGTGTGCTGCCAAGAATAAAGCCCTGATGAACACCAGCATTGATAGGAAAATAGAATGAAGAGATACTATCCAAAGGCACTCGCAAGCTTCGATCAGAAAGAAAAGACTTAATAATGACAAGAACCTTACACCAATACCATAACATGTGGAGAAGACCAGAATGCTACGGTCTGTCGAACGCAATGGCCACACCCTCCGCTGAATTATCCATAAACCGACAGATCTGCTTAGTTACAACAGTTGAACGAAAGCCAGGAAAGCCATACTGAATATCACTTAAGAGACCCAGACTTTCCAGAAAATAAACAAGCTTGCTGTTGATCAACTTTTGAAAAACTCTGCTAATAACAGAGAGGAGATTAACAGGACAATACTTAGTTGGGTCAGCATTTTTAAAGATAGGGACAACAGAGGACAATACTTAGTTGGGTCAGCATTTTTAAAGATAGGGACAACAGAGGACAATACTTAGTTGGGTCAGCATTTTTAAAGATAGGGACAACAGAGGACAATACTTAGTTGGGTCAGCATTTTTAAAGATAGGGACAACAGAGGACAATACTTAGTTGGATCAGCATTTTTAAAGATGGGGACAACAGAGGACAATACTTAGTTGGGTCAGCATGTTTAAAGATAGGGACAACAGAGGACAATACTTAGTTGGGTCAGCATTTTTAAAGATAGGGACAACAGAGGACAATACTTAGTTGGGTCAGCATTTTTAAAGATGGGGACAACAGAGGACAATACTTAGTTGGGTCAGCATGTTTAAAGATAGGGACAACGGAGGACAATACTTAGTTGGGTCAGCATTTTTAAAGATAGGGACAACAGAGGACAATACTTAGTTGGGTCAGCATTTTTAAAGATAGGGACAACAGAGGACTCTTTCCAACAAGAAAGGAAACAGGACTTAGAAAAACAGAGATTAAACAATTTCAACTGATCCGGGTGGGGGGATGGGCGAGAAGCAACATTAGAATAGAATTTTTTAAATTTTAATCAGGGTGTCTAGTCGTCTCTCACCTTGAGGTGTTTAAGATTGTTACGGATGTGACCATTTTGTGTGTTGGATCATCGCAGAACAAGACGTTCACTATATTTCATATTCAAGCGACGACGACGTAGCATCAAATGCAAGCTTCATGAAGTATGCAAATGTCAAAATAGTAAATCTAAATTTCAAACAGCAATGTGGTTGGTTTATAACGCTTTATTTATTCATTTTTCTTACTAATGAGTCACCACAGACAGCAATACTATTACACCTGTAGTTGGAGTTGTAAACAGAGAAAGAGAGATAGCGAGCAGAAAGAGACTAATTATGGATTTCATGTTTTTTATTTAGCTACTGAATCGTAAGGGACTACTGTGATAGCGGCCAGATTGATAAAAGGTTATCTCGGTAAGAATATGTGCAGCAATATGTGTGTTCACATTACATTTACATTTCTGTATGTTGGTACAATCGAGGAAACGGGCAGCTATTCGAGGATCAGGGTTAATAAGATGCATGGATTTTCAGTTGACGGGTGAGGAATATAATAAAAAAAATTAAAATCAACAAGAATATCCCCGACCAACGCAACTAGCAACAAAAATCCACTGTAGTGGTCGCTAGATACCGGAAGAGTTTTTACTCTGATAGCGTGGTTTTCTCGGACCGCTTGTTTTTTTGGAAATTCATTTCCTATACTTTTTTTGTCGACCATACCAACATGCATTAATTCCAATGTAATGTGAACAAACATCTTGCTGCCCAATTCCCCATCCAGCTTGATTCTCTATAAATCTGGTCCTAATCATATTAACCCCTAATACTTCAATAGAAACTTTCCTTGGTAAGGTATATTAAAGTATGAGAAAACAGAATGAAAAGATTGATCACATATGAATACGGTTCATGGCATTTAGTTTATTATTACGACATTTTTTGTTTGCTTCTGAAGTAAATTTTGACATCATTGGATAGTTTAAATTTTGACATTATTGGATAGTTTAAATTTTGACATTATTAGATAGTTTAAATTTTGACATTATTGGATAGTTTAAATTTTGACATCATTGGATAGTTTAAATTTTGACATTATTGGATAGTTTAAATTTTGACATTATTGGATAGGTTAAATTTTGACATTATTGGATAGTTTAAATTTTGACATCATTGGATAGTTTAAATTTTGACATTATTGGATAGTTTAAATTTTGACATTATTGGATAGGTTAAATTTTGACATTATTGGATAGTTTAAATTTTGACATCATTGGATAGTTTAAATTTTGACATTATTGGATAGTTTAAATTTTGACATTATTGGATAGTTTAAATTTTGACATTATTGGATAGTTTAAATTTTGACATTATTGGATAGTTTAAATTTTGACATTATTGGATAGTTTAAATTTTGACATCATTGGATAGTTTAAATTTTGACATCATTGGATAGTTTAATTTTGACATCATTGGATAGTTTAAATTTTGACATTATTGGATAGTTTAAATTTTGACATCATTGGATAGTTTAAATTTTGACATCATTGGATAGTTTAATTTTGACATCATTGGATAGTTTAAAGTTTGACATTATTGGATAGTTTAAATTTTGACATCATTGGATAGTTTAAATTTTGACATCATTGGATAGTTTAATTTTGACATTATTGGATAGTTTAAATTTTGACATTATTGGATAGTTTAAATTTTGACATCATTGGATAGTTTAAATTTTGACATCATTGGATAGTTTAAATTTTGACATTATTGGATAGTTTAAATTTTGACATCATTGGATAGTTTAAATTTTGACATCATTGGATAGTTTAATTTTGACATCATTGGATAGTTTAAATTTTGACATTATTGGATAGTTTAAATTTTGACATCATTGGATAGTTTAAATTTTGACATCATTGGATAGTTTAAATTTTGACATTATTGGGTAGTTTAAATTTTGACATCATTGGATAGTTTAAATTTTGACATCATTGGATAGTTTAAATTTTGACATCATTGGATAGTTTAAATTTTGACATTATTGGATAGTTTAAATTTTGACATCATTGGATAGTTTAAATTTTGACATCATTGGATAGTTTAAATTAGGCGGTAAAACATCAAAGATAAGCTTAATTAATGATACATACTCCTTAAGTTGCAAATTATATTTAGGTGATCACCATTTTGTTTACCTTTTAAATCATGGGAGCACAAAACCGTTACGTTGTGGTAGAGAGACGAGTTCTTGCTGTGAATGTCTTACAAGGAGGAACCATGAATTGTAGCTCAGTCGACGACCTTCCATAGAACTAACGGTAGAGTATTGATTTACTCCTCTCCATGAGTTAGGCACAAGGCCAGTTTTTATCTTACTCCCACAAGTAAGATGTGACCCAAGGTCAGGTCGGGAAAGTGGGGGTTGAAAAGCCAGCGCCCGAGAGGTGAGCACTGACCATCAAAAATTGCCTGGGCAGCCCCGTCGGCATTCCCCGGTAGGGGCGCCCCAGGCAGTAAGCAATAAACTTACTCCTCCCCAAAGAGGGGAGGCGAAGCCTGTGAGGGTGGACCTCCTAGAACTGCACAGGACAGACCCATAGACCGGCGTAAATCAAGCCCCGAAGGCCAAGACAATACCAGTCCATGAGGTGTAGTATCCATCGGAACAGATACTACACTTTGATCTCGACCAACGGTAGAGTAGAGAGAGAGTAGCAATGTCTCTGCTGTAAGAATGGGACTGTAGAGAAAAGAAAAGAGCTTTGCCACTTAGAATACGAAGCCAATTCTTAAATCTGAGACGCAAAAAAAATCGTGTACTATGTACAATGACGTTTTAAAGTACTTGTTTGTTCACGAAATGCGCGGAGATTCTAAGTGTTTCCAATAATCCACTCGTGATTTTAAAACATCTTGAATTACCCCCATCATTACTTACATGCACCGTGCGGCTACTGATTTTTATCTATCATTGATTTATCAACCGGGATTCGTGCAAGCGGAAACTTATCATAATATTTTGTCAAGGTTGGTTAAAATAATTGTAAAAATCAATTATTTTCTTTCATAAGCATTAAATGTGCAGAGCCCTCGAAAATACCCTCTAACCGCAAATACCACACATGAAAACATTAATAAAATTCACAATTTATTCAGTCGTGATTTTTGGTATGGTAGCCCTTTTCAGTCCAGGAACATTCTGAGGGGTTTTTTGATAGATATTATTCTTTTAGATACTCCCATATGTAAACATTTGGGGAAGGGTAAAGCTCGGTGAGTGTAAATCTAATTTATGATCATGCCTCTTACTGATGAGACGATTACCAAAGTGTATCCACAGTTATCCCAACAAGTCAGTTGACTTATAAGGAGTTGTAACAACTGTTCATCTGCTTAAGGTTGGCTAAAAGTTAGTGTAGCCCTTACCCTAACCCTAACCCTAACTGTTGGATATTAACATCTTAAAATTGGTGGAGAAGTCACACATAGACGAAAGTTTATTTGTAACACATGTTATTGCATTGTAGAATCAATTGTTGATTTGTATTAATGGTTCAATGGGTGGCATTTTAGTGTGGCACTTTTTACTTTCTATGTCAGTTCGTAATCGGACCAAACGGTTAGAAAACCTAAAACGTTTTTATGTACGAGATACGAATAAAAAATACTTAGCCTTTTGCCAGTGGGATCAAATATAAATATTCCGGTCTTTCATTTTTTTTCAATATAGTCCTCCTCTAAGTCGCCACACTTCCTCCATTGTTGTCGACGTGCTTGTATTCCCTGCACTATATAACTCTGAAACGTTGTCCTGTAGGTAGGTTTTCATAATATCCGTAGCCACGTTATCTGTGGTAAAGCACCGTCCTGTCAGTTCTCTCTTCATGTTTGGAAATAAATGGAAGTTGGAAGGTACCAAGTCTGGCGATTAGGGTAGTTGGGGGAGTAGTTGGAAGCAGCAGTCATGGATTGTTGTTTCCATCGCCCTACCGAGGAGTGCTCAATACTCAATATTCTCCATTTTATCAAAATGAATTTATTCCATCACTTCACCAACCTGCAAAAGTAAAAGATAAAGTGTTAGAACCTTGCATATATACTAGCTTACCTGCCCGGCATTACCCGGAATTCTTTGCTTAACTTTTTTTTGTCAATCTTTTTGAATTAGGATTTTAAAAATTAAATTCAGTTGATACATAATACGTCAATATTTGCTAATATTTTTGTTACGGCGATCTACCCTATTTCATCACTGTATGGACTCTTCCTGTCGTTATGATTAGAGTCGTGAAAACAATCAGTTCAAGTGAGAAAGAAACGAAGTGAAGAAGTAGCCTCTGTCAACCCATTACTTCTGTACTGTACTTTTTTATAAATATAATTTATTTCTTAATTATCTTCTGTTCGTGTAATTTTAGGCTACAACTTTGTAAAGACAGAAATAGATTTCTATTTGCTCGTTCAAATGCCTGAAAAGTTTTCTAACAATTTTAGAAAGGTCACTGAATAATTCATTCTCTTTTATTTTTTTTCAAATATCAAAAGATTAAAATGGCTGATATTTTTTACAAAAGAAACCGAAATAACAAGTATATATTTTGTTTTATTAAACTTTACTTGATTCTAGTTTTCTTCCACAACGTCTACAGTTCTATGTGACGGTGGAGTTTCATGATATTTCCAGGATATTATCCCTTTCTCAAGTGTTTCTATTACTTTACGTCAAGGACTTCTCTGCCATGGAGATTTGCTGCTTTTAAGGATTGCCAAAATTCAAAGTCCAAATGTTACATGATAGAATATTTTTAACATGTAAATAGTATATTTGTATTTTCAATTAATTTATGTTTATATATATATATATATATATATATATATATATATATATATATATATATATATATATATATATATATATATATATTAGAAAAGTGTATTTAGACATATTTTTTACACCATTGTTTCGTAATAGTATCATATTTTTTTTGAAAAAATCATAACAATGTGTAGTGTTAAAATAAATAAAATTTATTTTAATCTGAGCTTTCGAGAAATAAAATTCTCCTTGTCAAAGAGTGTCTTTCTTTTTCTTCTTCTTTTTCTTCATCGTCCGATGGTAATGGACTTTTGGGTCAGAAAATCACGTTATGTCTGAAGGCGAGGTTGCGCCAATTTTAATTAGAAAGGGTATTTAGACATATTTTTTACACCATTGTTTCGTAATAGTATTATTTTTTTTGAAAAAATCATAACAATGTGTAGTGCTAAAATAAATAAAATTTATTTTAATCTGATCTTTCGAGAAATAAAATTCCCCTTGTCAAAAAGTCTTTTTCTTTTTCTTCTTCTTTTTCTTCATCGTCCGATGGTAATGGACTTTGTGGTCAGAAAATAACGTTATGTCTGAAGGCGAGATTGCGCCAATTTGAATTAGAAAAGGTATTTAGACATATTTTTAAAAAATCAGATTATAATAAATTTTATTTATTTTAACACTACACATTGTTATGTTTTTTTCAATATATATATATATATATATATATATATATATATATACATATATATATATATATATATATATATATATATATATATATATATATATATATTAATGGCGAGCTACACACTTCACAGTGGAAGTAGGCCTATTAGAGATTTGTTGGTCACAGGTTGAAAAGTGAGTTTTGGTCATGAAAAAGTTTTAAAAAGTCATTCAGAATCTCCAAGAAACAGTTGAGAAGACACGATAACTATTGTACGCAGTTAAACCGTACATCAACTAACAAGCAGATCTAATAGCAGGGGTCTCACATCAGTGAAAGGAGGGCGCATGCAGTCTGTAAGAGGAAGGCCCCGAAACAACGCATTCTCTCTTGATGATTCGAACTATGCAACTTTGATTCCGAAAAATTTAAGATTAAATTAAAAAAAAAAAAATTATTATTATTTTGCATTGAAAAACGCTTCTATTTTCAATGTACAATATATGCAGGAGGCTCTAAGAATCCCAGAATATATCGGAGTTGTAAGAAAAAAAAAACTTACCAAAGGGATTTTTATAAAAAGTTATACTTGCTTCTAGTTTTCTTCCACGATCTCTAGAGTTCTATGTGACATCGAAAATTCATGATATTTCGGAGATATAACACCTTTGTCAAGTTTTCTAGTTCTTTACCGCAGCGACTTCCTTGTCATGTGCGTATAGTCATTGGCTGTGCATTTGCTGCTTTTAAGGATCGCAAAAAAGTCAATATCCAAATGTTACATAATAGAATACTTCTAAGATGTATATGTTATATTTGTATTGCTTAGTGTGTTTTTCTATATTTCTGGCGGGCTACACACACCCTCACTTAACCTTAAGATTATTTTCATTTTACGCTAAGAGGGAACCGTTAATTTCCCTACCAAAGATCTCAACGTAGCATATATATATATATATATATATATATATATATATATATATATATATATATATATATATATCGTACATGTATTGTATTAGTTTCTGTAAATGTAAATCCGTAGAAACTCAAGTGTTTGTAAAAAGTGCTCAATACCAAGTAGAGCTGTTTATAAGTATAAATTTTTATTTATACAAACATTATTGGTTACATATGTGCATACATGTTTCGGTTGCACTTTTCCAAGAAAGTCAACCTCATCAGACCAAGAAATTTTCAGGACCCTGCAAATTATGGCAAATTCATCAGCCAATTCATCAGCCAATTCCCCTCCGAAATTCGGACTATTGAAAGGATCTACCAAAGGATATCTAGACATGAGTTGTCTATTATATACAACAATACTTGCCGGCAAGAGAAGATGCTGCCTATATATATATATATATATATATATATATATATATATATATATATTTAAAACTTTAGAATCACAGAAAACATGATAACATGTTTACAAAGGAAAAGCTTAATTAAATGAAATATAAAATAAATTTTAATCTAATATTGCGTGTACCATGTATTGTTTTCTTCTTTTTTCTGTTTTTTTTTCTTTATTTCCATAAAACTTCTATTTCTTTTCGCCAAGGTGAAAAAAATCCTCTCTTTTTTTTTAAAAGAAAAAAAAAGACCCCCCCTTTGATTCGATTTCGGAAATTAATCTGATTTTTTATTTGATTAAATATGATGAACCCAATCACTGATTGCTGATAAGTACAGTTGATTTGGAATCGAACTCAAAACCGTTGCAGTACAAGTGAACATACGCGGAAGTCACGTGTACTGTTACGCGCGCAAATACATACACGTATGCTAACAAATAAATAATACTTTTTAATTCACCATATAACTTTTGGGGCTGCGTCTAAGAATCTTCGGCACTTCTGTAGTATATATGAAGCAGCAGATTTTCTGTCCTTCTACTGAAAATAAAGGGAGGTAATTCAACCGGAAGTGATTTTTTTACAACATAAAAAAATGCAAGACTGGTTTGTTTTTGGGTAACAATTAACAATTTCTTTTTTTTATTATATGAAGTAAAATAATTTTAAATAAAAAACCCTAACCCTAACCCTAAACCCTAACCCTAACCCTAACCCTAAACCGTAACCCTAACCCTAACCCTAACCCTAACCCTAACCCTAAACCCTAACACTAACCCTAACCCTAACCCTAACCCTAAATCCTAACTCTAACCCTAAACCCTAACCCTAAACCCTAACCCTAAACCCTAACCGTAACATTAAGAAATCAGGCGGTGTGCCTGTAAAAAATCTATTGTTTTTTTGCGGCTGGTTCATTAAATCACCAATGTCTCGAAGATTAATCTCATTTAACTCCATTTTCTAAATACTAAATTCAACTTCCGGTGAATTCTGAATGAATGGTACTTGGAGAAAAAAAAACGGAACTCTTCAATTTCGATATCTTAATCGGCAGCTGCTTCATATATACTACAGAAGTGCCGAATCTTCATTACAGGTTCGGTTTGTAGATCAATCTATCGCTTCGCCACGCTTAAGTTTGAAAGACAATTTTCGGCGAATTATTACATTTACTTTGAAATATTTATTTCGGCGATTTTTTATACTTACATTTGAAATAACATTTTTTGGCGTTTTTTTTACATTTATCTTTGAAATATCATTTTTTGGCGTTTTTTTTACATTTATCTTTGAAATAACATTTTTTGGCGTTTTTTTTACATTTATCTTTGAAATATCATTTTTTGGCGTTTTTTTTACATTTATCTTTGAAATAACATTTTTTGGCGTTTTTTTTACATTTATCTTTGAAATAACATTTTTTGGCGTTTTTTTTACATTTATCTTTGAAATAACATTTTTTGGCGTTTTTTTTACATTTATCTTTGAAATAACATTTTTTGGCGTTTTTTTTACATTTATCTTTGAAATATCATTTTTTTTCGGCGATTGTTCAATGCTTATGATTGAAATATAATTTTCAGGGAATTGTAAACCTTAAATTTGAAATAGCATTTTTAGTGATTTGACACTCTTAAGTTTGAAATATTTTTTTTTTGTCGCTCTATCACGCTTAAATAAATTTAGGTCTGTAAAGTTAAGACTCAAATAACGGAATAACGTCTTGTTACTTAATCGTGCCAAACATAATACTAATAAAAATATTAGGTACTGATATCGACCCTGACCCAGTTTTCGTGAGGTTCGACTCGGAAGCGTTCGGCTGTCCTACGCAAACGCCCGAGTGTTGACGAGCCGAATGGTACCAGACGACAATTTTGATACGGTGCTGCGTCCTGTGATGGTAAGTTATATTTTCAAGAAATTTTCTAAAAGAAACAACAAAAAAAAAACAAGACAAGCAAAACATAGCGAAGTTACTATTATCAAATAAATATTTTTAACCCTAAACCCTAAACCCTAACCCTAACCCTAACCCTAACTCTAACCCTAACCCTAAACCTAAACCCTAACCCTAACCATAACCCTAAACCCTAACCTTAACCCTAACCCTAACCCTAACTCTAACCCTAACCCTAACCCTAACCATAACCCTAAACCCTAAACCTAACCCTAAACCCTAAACCCTAAACCTAACTCTAACCATAACCCTAAACCATAACCCTAACCCTAAACCCTAAACCCTTACCCTAACCTCTAACAACAACAAAAACAAAACAAGCAAAACATTATTATCATAGGACGCAGCACCGTATCAAAATTGTCGCCTCCGAGTCGAACCTCACGAAAACTGGGTCAGGATCGATATCAGTACCAAATATTATTAAAGAGTAACTTCTGAATCATATTTAAATATTACAAAGCTCCCATGTTAGAATGGAAAAAAAATGCTATATAACGACGACCGTGTTTGAATGGAAAAGTTTGAGTTTTAAGAGTCAGAGCTGACCCCAGACGGAAGTGGCGAAACCACGTGATTTCCGGGCGGAGATTTTCTCTCACTTTGTCTAGCGATACTTTAAGCAAGAAAGGCGTGTATAGGGCCCTGTCCTGAATGGGGAGCAACGCGTACAGGGTGATTCATGTAGGGAAACGAGCTATCTGTCTATCTATCTGTCTTTCTCCCCCCTCTCTCTCTTTCTCTCTGTCTGCGCCTCTCTCTCTTTCTCTCTCTCTCTCTCTCTCTCTCATACGCGTACAAATGGGGCGTATCCGCCCCTCTTTCTCTCTCTCTCTCTGTCTCCGCCCCTCTCTTTCTCTCTCTAATACACGTACACATGGGACGTCTCCGCACCTCTCTCTCTCTCTCTCTCCCTCTCTCTCTCTCTAATATGCGTACAAATAGGACGTCTTCGCCCCCCCTCTCTCTCTCTCTCTCTCTGTATTCGCCCCCCTCTCTCTCTCTCTCTCTCTCTCTCTCTCTAATACGCGTACAAATGGGACGTTCCGACTCCCCACTCTCTCTCTCTTTCTCTCTCCGCCCCTCTCTTTCTCTCTCTCTCTCTTTCTCTCTCTCTGTCTCCGCCCCTCTCTCTTTTTCTTTTTAATACACGTACACATGGGACGTCTCAGCCCCCTATCTCTCTCTCTCTCTTTCTCTCTCTCTCTCTCTCTCTCTGTGAATTCGCCCCTTTCTCTCTCTCTCTCTCTCTCTCTCTCTCTCTCTAATATGCGTACAAATAGGACGTCTTCGCCCCTCTCTTTCTCTCTCTCTGTATTCGCCACTCTCTCTCTTTCTATCTTCGCCCCTCTCTCTCTCTCTCTCTCTCTCTAATACGCGTACAAATCGGACGTTCCGCCTCCCCTCTCTCTCTCTATCTGTCTCCGCCCCTCTCTTTCTCTCTCTCTCTCTCTCTCTCTCTCTCTGTCTCCGCCCCTTTTTTCTTTTTAATACACGTACACATGGGATGTCTCCGCCCCCTATCTCTCTCTCTCTCTCACTCTCTCTCTGTATTCCCCCCTTTCTCTCTCTCTCTCTCTCTCTAATATGCGTACAAATAGGACGTCTTCGCCCCTCTCTTTCTCTCTCTCTGTCTTCGCCACTCGCTCTCTTTCTTTCTTCGCCCTTCTCTCTCTCTCTCTCTCTCTCTCTCTCTCTCTCTCTCTAATACGTGTACAAATGGGACGTTCCGCCTCCCCTCTCTCTCTCTCTATCTGTCTCCACCCCTCTCTTTCTCTATCTCTCTCTCTCTCTCTCTCTCTCTCTCTCTCTAATACGCATACAAATGTAACACGTCCCTCTGATGTTTTTTGTGACTTTTTTTTCTTCTCTTTTTTAATAAACCTTTTTTGTAAATACACATCGGCGTTCGAGTAGTTTTGCATCGACAGACAAACAAGAACCTGCGTTCACAACGACGATTCTTGCGTATAATAGTCTATATACGCATCGGTAAGCGAACATACGATAAAAGGACATCATTTTAGGAAGTATTTCGATACAAATCACATATCACCTGAAACAAACTCAACGTGAAACTTCACATCAGACTCGCCCAGGTCAGTATATGTATTTACTTCCGCTCCAGGAGGATAGACACAAAATCAGATGGGATGTTAAAAAGCCAGCGCACTGGGCGAAGTGCACTCTGACCGATAAAAAAGGCATGAGCAGCCGCATTCCCCGGTATGGACGTCTCAGGCGATCAGCAATTCTCATGAACTTGCTGCTCTGGTACCCCCACCACGTAAATTCACTAGACCAACCCGACAATCTGTCAAATCCCATCCATTCACTGTGGAGGTCCCCAGATACCGAAGAGCTTTCCACTTCAAAGACTTCTTTCATCGTGCTGCTGGACTCTGGAACTCCCTCCCTGCTCCCTGTTTTCTTGACGGTACTGACATACAGAAATTTAAAACTAATGTAAGCAGACATCTCGCTGCGCAGCTCGTAATTTAGGTTGACTCCCCCCCCCTCAAGAAAACTCTCGCCCTTTTTCTCAGTAGCCCCTTACGTCAACAGTGGCGGTCTGCATTATTTGGCTGAACTATGTTTAAAAAAATAATAATAAACTTACCCTTTCTCCAAGAGAAGGTAAAGCTTGGGAGGGTGGAATTACTAGGACTGAACATAACCATACCTCACTGGTGGGTTAGGGTTGTTATGGGGCGTATCTTCGAAGAGTACAACAATCAGTTCACTCGTACTCAAGTCACTGTATTGTAGTTAAAAAAAACAATCGCTGATAAAATAACAATAAAAAATGAAAATAGAAATAAATAAATGCAATTAGAAATAATTAAATCAGAAATACCAAATAAAAACTGAATACATACGGAAGAATAATGGACTATAAAGCTGAATAAATGCATAACTAATTAAATGGCATTTGGTCAACCAACGGATTAATTAACTACACGCCATTCCGTTATTCTCGCATTATTTGGCCTCCATATTTAACAAGAACAGTAGACCTCAAAATCGTACAGGACTCTCCATAATACCCCCTGACGATGCCTTTTGGCCAAGAAAAAAGTGTAGTATCTGTTCCGATGGATCGCCATCAGGTCTTGATTTACGCCGGTCTATCGGTTGTCCGTCCTGTTCAGTTCTAGGAGGTGCACCCTCCCAGGCTTTGCCTCCCCATCTTTGGGGAGGAGTAAGTTTATTGCTTACTGCCTGAGGCGCCCCTACCGGGGAATTTTTAATGGCCAGAATGCTCACTTTCTCGGGCGCTGGCTTTTCAAACCCCACTTTCCCGACCCGATCTTGGGGCACATCTTACTTGTGGGAGTAAGATAAAACTGGCCTTGTGCCTAACTCCTGGGGAGGAGTAAATAAAAAAAACTCTGACGATGACCTATGTCAGTCGAAATCGTGGATAAAAATACATCAATACATGATGAATTCTACATGTTTCTTTTATTCTTTTAATTCTTTAGTATTAGAAAAACTTGTTAGATCCCTGGAAAAGTTAAGTAATTATTAAATTATTTAGTTCCATCAATTATATTTTACAATTAAATGGAGGTGAGTAGTTAGCCAAGTGTTCGGTAGGTTATGCCTTTCCACACAGCATTAGATCCTAAGTAAATACAATAGATCCGATTTGAACAAGGAACCACAGTATCCATTTGCCCAACAACACACGCGCTCAAGTGTGACCGTGTCTCCTCAAGCCATAAATTTAAGATATCACGTTTATTACGATTTAAATTCCACATTCACCTATTTATTAACATAAGAGTATGCTTTTTTTTTTGTTACGTTTACTAGAAAGGATTGCTTCTAAGCTGTATCTCTGAAATGTGGATGAATAGTGTTATTGCTTCAAAGAATACCGACGGGGCTATATGGCTGTTTTAAAAACCTTGTCCTGGGTGTTTGGTTTGTGTGTGTGCTGGATACCGCACACGCACACACAAAAAACTACATTGTGTATGACGTAAGAATTACTTGAATTCAGTATTAGTAAAATAAACTGATACCTTTGTAAAGCGTCCTAAAAGTCTATCGTTGTTGGGCTAAGTTGAAACTAATCCGTGGATGACGTATAATTCGTTATGCTAATTCAACTTTTTTGTATCGCAAATTCTTTTTTGTTCTAATACTAATGAATAATCACTTATCAAGACCCAAAAGCCACTCGAGAATAAGGGTTTAGGAGTTTACTAGGTTGACGGTGAGACAACATCGACAAAATTTAATTATTTAAGAGGACAGCTTCACAAGATTCTTTAAACATTGGACTTGAAAACGACCGTGTTATAGTCAGCAAGAAAGCAACCCCGGGGTATTGTGTTCCATAGATGGTAGTTCTTGTAAAGAAACGTTCTTCATGAATTTCCCGTTTAGTTTCAGGTACACAGAGGAAAAAAGAAAAATTACTTAAAGTGGTTTTAGCAAAATATTTTTTGCGGTGAATGTTTTTCAGGGAGAAACCATAGATTGGAGCTCAGTCGAGCACCTACCATGAAAATAATGATAGAGTAGAGAAAGACTAGCAACTGTTAAAAAAATAGGCTTTAGAGAAGAGAAGATGACATCCCACACTTGATTTCGCAATTTTGTATTCTGACAAAGCAGGAAAGAGTGATCCAAACGGCACCTCCCCAGATGTGACAACAGTGCTCCATCCTATAATATATTTGACTTTCACACGGGTAGAAGATTGCATCAGTAGTGAGATACCTTCTGGAGCGATAGAATGATCCAACCATAGAATCTTATTAAAGCTTGTAGGGGCCGAGGGGCTTTCTCGATGAAAGTGGCATTCATTTCAAGTGGGGCAAAGCGAAGGTCCTAGCGTTAGTTGTGAATGGAGAGAACCTTAGTTTTAGATGAATTAAAAGTAATCGGCCACTTTTCGCCCATTGTACCACGCGCTTCAGGTTGGAAGAGATCAAATCAGAAAGATATTGACCAGTAATGCTCTTCGAAATGCTGCCATAGATGGCGGTTTCATCTGTATAGATGTGAACGAATGATCTTAGAATATCATTTGAGATAGTATTAATGAAGATCAGAAAGAGCGTAGAGCCCAGAATAGATCATTGAGGCACGCCGGCATTGACACTATGTTGTTTTTTTCTTCAGATGTCTACCTATCAACGAGTACTTTTATAAACCTATCAAAGAGAAAGGGGTTGATGGTTGAGAATACATTTCCAGATAGTCTATAGCTAGCAAGCTTGTATATAAAACATTTGTGCTAAACCCTATCAAAGGCCTTTGGCATGTCAGGAGCTATTGCTCTAGAAACGAAGCCTCCGACTGATCATGTGTATCATTACAGTCAGCACGTCAGCTGTTGATCTGGCAAGATGAAATCCATATTGCTGAGGTAGTTGATAAATTTTTATAATTATCACAAATTAAAACAACTTACTCATGAGGCACAAGTGACTGAGTGGTCTGTACTGAGATGGAGACGACTGATCTCTAGTATTTTTAAATACTGGTCGGACTGGAGAAGGTTTTCAAGGTGATGGGAAGCTTTTATCTAAGCAACGATTGAACAACTTTGTGAGAATAGGAGCTAGTTCCGGTTTCAGCTTTTTAAGCACTATAATTGGAATGTTGTCAGGACCAGTTGCCGTGCTGGCATTTGTGTTGCTGATAAGTTTGACAACATCCCGGACAGATATATGGATGTCGCTCAGAAAGTTTACAGCTATAGAGAGAAACTCAAGAGGTAGACGACTCTGATCACAAAGGGTAGAATTTTATGCAAAATACTTTGCGAAAAGTTTGGCTCTATCGGATGATGAGATTATGACCTCTAGTCCATTGATGATGGTCGAATTGGAGTCTTACATCTTTTAAGCACCCTATTCGGCAAAACTCGTGGAAACCAAGCCTTTTCTCAGACACTCTAGATTTAATGAATTGAGCATAGGACTCATTCGCATTATTTGAAGTGGTTGTAAGCAGTTTACTTTCAGAGCATCTATAGTGATTGATGTGAACAATGGCGTCGGCACATTCGTGAGTGTACAACGGCTGGCTACTTTGTTTCTGTTATTATTTCTTGGAGGATATGAAGCTCTCAATAGAAGTGATTATCCCATTAGTTATATCGGATTCGATACATGACACAATTGTTTTGAAGATGGAGCACTGAGAAATTGCTGATCTGAAAGGAGGTTTTATTACCTGCCGCATGTAAAAAATACCGACAGGACAATTTCGATGAAAGCAATTGAAATAGTTATTTCAGTGAGCAATGGCGGTGGCACATTCAGGGATGAAATGTAATCACTTTAAATCCCTTTAGTACACGTTCGTGCACTCAAAGTCTGCATCCTGTTTTAAAGGTCAACTAGTATTTTTTCAATGTGTCTTTTTGCCCTTGCGTTAGTCCGGCACACTACTGACAACGTTATTCTCGGTGCAAGCACGACGTAACATTGTGTATTCAACTATGTGTCATTTTGTGTTTCAAAATACCCCATTGCATGCTTACATATTTGCAAGTTGCTAACGTCTACGTGAAACTTGTAAATATATCGATTCTTCATGTAAAATAAATGCATAATTATATACCATTAAAACAAATTGTTTATAAGAATTATATAAATATCTAAATTAGATTATTAATTTCTACAGATTGCTTTAAAAATGCATTTATTTATATCACATATTTTAAGCGTTTTCATTTATTTTTGTTTACTTTATTATCTCTGTATTCATTTGTAATGTATCTTATTTTGACTCATGAAAATTACTCTCATAGAATATATCACATATTTTAAGCGTTTTCATTTTTTTTTTTAACTTTATTATCTCTGTATTCATTTGTAGTGTATCTCATTTTGACTCATGAAAATTACTCTCATAGAATATATAACATGAATGTGCAGCTAAAATTCTCTTAAATATTACATCAGACAGATTCCAAAAGTGTCCGTGTAAATTCTTTATCTTCCGTTTAGTTTATTTTTAAAATGATTAATATTAGAACTATTTTCAACCTGATTTAGGCAATTACTTGAAAAGTATATTATTTTATTAGAAAAATATATAATTGTAGTCACGATATATAAAGACTAGAAAATGCAGCATCGATAAAAATCGGAAAAGAAGAAATCATTTTCAAGTCACTTACAAAAGTTTTCGAGTGAAATGATTCTTTTTTTCTCAGGAGTATGTAACCAACTCAATGGCAGTATTTAGGTACATTTATTTATAAAGCCT
>OY744550.1:9185496-9190496 GCA_963556195.1 Sepiola atlantica | reverse complement strand
ATGAATTTTTAAAAATAGGACCCTTATTTTTGCCCACCCTGTATATATATATATTTAAATTCCCGAAACAGTTTTTCATGATAAACAACTGATGACCGCTTAAATAATGTTAGAAGCGAACTAATATAATAACTGTAAAAATCAAATTAAAATTATATATATATATATATATATATATATATATATATATATATATATATATATATATATATATATATATATATATATATCATAATATAAAATGAAGTAATAAAATAAGGTGCGGATCAAATTTTATTAGAATTCAATGTTCTATCCATTATATTGAGCTTCATCCGGACGTTCACTAATTAAAGATATTAGTTGCCTCTTATATCTGTTGTTGGATAACTTCATATATATATATATATATATATATATATATATATATATATATATATATATATATATATATATATATATATATATATACTATCGTTATATTTGTCATTTTAAAAATAACAAACCTGTCAGAACCGTGCTGAACACAAGTTCAAGCGTGCGAGGAGCATAATCTACTAATGCACAAATACATATGCACGCCTGAACTTGAGTCGAGCACGATTCTGAAGAAGGGAAGTGTTCCCGAAATATTATGATATCATACAGAGTTTCCACCAGACCATCTTGATACAAGTATTACATAACATTATAACATTGTGTAGATAAACAGATATATATATATATGTGTTTGTGAAAAATAAATAAAATAAATATATATATATATATATATATATATATATATATATATATATATATGTATACATTGTATAAAGGGTGCAACTATTCAACTTGTTCCACCATTATATGTCTTACTTGCTCAAACATGTGTCCATCAGTCACACCTCTGCATTATGTTGCCTTCTAAGTATCACATCTCTCTCTCTCTCGTTGTCTCTCGCTCTCTCTCTCTCTCTCTCTCTCTCTCTCTCTCTATATATATATATATATATATATATATATATATATAGCATAAGAAATGGAGAAATATATATTAGTCTAAAATAAAAGTATATTTCCTCATACAAAATAGCTGTCTAGCGAGAAGCGTAATCACAAATATATACAAATAAAAACCCAGGTAACAAAAATTCTATAGAGGAGAAACTTAGCTTATTTGAAAAAAGATATTATAATCACAAAAGTGCATTTAGTATATATATATATATATATATATATATAATATTATGTATATATAATATTTATAAATAAATATTAAATTATTAAAAGTGCATTTAGTATATATATATATATATATATATATATATATATATATATATATATATATATATATATATATATATATATATATATATATAATATTATGTATATATAATATTTATAAATAAATATTAAATTATTAATACCTACAGACGCTAGCGTTTCAAGCTTATTGCTCTCAGGAAAGTAACAATTTCAGACAGTCAGGAAGCGCGAACCATATATATATATATATATATATATATATATATATATATATATATATATATATATATATATATATATATATATATATATATATATAAAGTGGTGTACTAAAAGCGAACTTTTAGGAAAGGTAAATCCTATTGTGAAGAGTATACATCTCAATATCCAGGATAGAGCAGGTAGATATGAAGAAGAATGGAAAGGTATTAGAGAAGAAAAAGTCAAATTATAATTCAATTCAATTGCTCAGAGCAAGATATATTCCGCAAAAAGGCAATTTATTCAACTTAAATTTTCCTTAAGTCAGGCTTTTCAAAGATCAAAATCTTATCATCAGAGGAAGTCGCTGGGATAGATAAGTTAGCAAAGGCCAATATTTAAAATTTGAAAAAATAAAATAAAAGTTGTAGGGAAAGGAACACAGTGCAAAACTCTGCCCGAATGCAAGCAAATGTCCGATTGCTCAAAAGTCCGGTATCGAAAAGTCCAGCGGAGAGAATGAGATGTAGATAGGTAGGTCGTTAAGAGGCATGAGATGTTGTGAGAGAGGATTCAAAGTTAAATTCTAAGAAGCCACAACTTCAGGTGCGGCGAAAATAGAAAATCCAAAGGGTAAAAAGTCCAATAAAAGGTACGCTCGTGGATGCAGGCAGGCTCAGTAAAGAGTGAGGTGGAAAATATTCGCCATTATTGAATTTTGATTTGGCTTTTGCTTCTCTAATTCCTTTCCATTCTTCTTCATATATATATATATATATATATATATATATATATATATATATATATATATATATATATATATATATTAAAATGCTTTACTCACGAATATAGCACTGTTGAAGTAATGATTGAAACAAATGTCATGTATGATTTCATTGTATAAACAGATATGTATATGAAATAGTAATATTTATATATAGATATGTATATACATAATTATTAATGACAATATATGTATTAGCATATACTATCAGTGCCTTTTTACTTTGAAGTCTCCTTAAAAGATTCAGCTCGATGATTGTCAGTTAGTGACAACTAGGCAAATATAAGTTAGGTTCATATTATATTCCAATAACTATGTTTGAGTTGGCTCTTTTCGTTTGTTTTTTTGTTTGGTTTCACACAACAATTGCAACAGCATAGTGTAGGGGTTTTTTTCAAGACACTTTAATCCAAGAACTTTTTACTATTGTGAATTTTTCTGATGATTTTGTAATGTTGCAGAGACGATATTGACATAAAAATGTTGTTTGAGTCAAGAGAAATGAAACGGACCGTAAAAAATATATCTCACTAAAATGTTATGTTTTTTGGAAATGTAAACAAATAAAAATAAAAAAGAATAAAATTTTTAAAAAGCACGGTTATTGGAATATAATATGAACCTGACTTATATATATATATATATATATATATATATATATATATATATATATATATATATATATATATATATATATATATATATAGATAGATAGATACTTTTGTGTATGTGTGTTCTTTGCTCTTCTACATATAATGGGTGCACACATATAAATAACAATATATATATATATATATATATATATATATATATATATATATATGTATATATATATAAATAACTATATATATATATATATATATATATAACTATATATATATATATAAATATATATATATATATATATATATAGTGAATGCTTTTATTCAAACATGTACAAGGTCTGCTACACTGGCATGTCGATGTTATCGATCTACAGCTCTCAAGAGCTGAGGTCTCATCAGGCAGAGAATTATTTTTTGATCCAACCTGGTTGCTGAATTGTACATGTTTAAATAAAAGCATTCACAATACAGCTCTATATTTTATTGAGCACTCTTTTATAAGCCCGGTTCGATTCCCTATGGATTTCTACCCTGTGGATTTTTACCCTACCTGGATTACTATATATATATATATATATATATATATATATATATATATATACATGGATTGGCGTGCACCTGTCTCTAAGTGTGCAGTTATGTATACGTACGTTTACTTGTTTGTATAAGTTATCGTATCTTTTATTGGTTTATTTTATTCTTTGTTCTTTCCTTAAAGAGTCGACGAAAGATTTTTTTCTAGTGTATGTTGTTTTTTTTTTTGCATCATCCCGAACACGGTCTTGTTCATGTAATGTTGTTCTTGTTCGTGTTATTGTTCTTGTTTATTTTTGTTAAAAGACTTACTTTCTCTAAGCCTTTGCCTTTCGCTGTTGGCTGCGCCCGGCGGCCATTTTCTTTTTTTGTTGACGTGTGTCAGTGTGTGTGTGTACCCGTGCTTGCGTGTGTGTCAATGTGTGTGTGTACGCGTGCTTGCGTGTGTGTCTTTCTTCGTTAGCAGACGAATTCGATAGCTCGGCTTGATGAATAGGCGTTGTTCAGATCTTTCGCGATAATACTCTTCATTTTTTTTATGTTCCCGACGCTATCGCTTGCTCTTCGTACTGCCTCTCCTCCAGTGCATATCCACCTCCTCTTTCTCCTTCTCCGTGTTCGGCAAAGGTGGCGGCGCGAAAGCAGGAAAAAGAAAGAATGTGCTCATGTCCCGTATATTAAACCCGAGGCTTAAACACGAAACAGAAACTTTAAAAAAAAAAAATCGTCAAACGTTAAAACATTTATGTAACACTTTCATGATCTATCAAAAACTGTTCTTAAAAAAAATAAAAATATAAAGAACCGTTTATCCAGATAAAAAATAGCAATAATAATAATAATAATAATAATAATAATAATAATAATAATAATAATAATAATAATAATAATACAAAAATGGAGTAAAAACGCAATGTGAAGTGTCAGAAAATAGTGCCAATCTTAGCATCTAGAAATTTGACTTTTCTTGATGTTACAATGGAAAAAGAAAGTTGTGATTGAATCACAGTCGCTTAAGGTCATACCCTTAAAATATTAAGGTCATATCTCGTTTAAAGACATTCTTTCTTTCTTTCTTTCTTTG
Source organism: Sepiola atlantica (assembly GCA_963556195.1). Lineage (NCBI taxonomy): Eukaryota > Metazoa > Mollusca > Cephalopoda > Sepiida > Sepiolidae > Sepiola > Sepiola atlantica. The sequence goes on along the minus strand of OY744550.1, from coordinate 9,186,064 downwards.
TTAAGATGCAATCTTGTCGGTCGGTCACGCTTAAATTCGAAATACTATTTCTACCGATAAGAGCAGTTCGAATAGACGCATCTTATATTCTAAATATAGCCAAGCATTTCTAAAAGAGACTCTGGCGGTTGGTTTATACGTCTTCATTCTTTATCCTTTTCCCATTCTTTTTCGTGTTCTTCTTCTTCTTCTTCTTCTTTTTCTTTGTTTTTCTTCTTCTTTGTTTTCTCCTTCTTTTCTATTTTTTTCCTTTTACTCTTATACTATTTTATGTTTCTTGTCCTCTTTATTTATCTTCTGGTGTTCCCCCCCCCCTCTTTCTTCTTCTAGCGCTTCTTAGTTTTTATCCTTTTTTCATCTTCATCTTCTACTAAGCTCTCCTTTCTTCTTTTTCTACTTTTTTCTTTCCCTTCAAATTCTAAAGAGCTTTGCTGTTTGTATTCTCCTTTTTTTCCTCCTATTGCTTCTCCTCCCCCTCCTCCTCCTCCTACTACTACTATAATCCTACTACTACTACTATAACTACTACTACTACTACTACTACTAATAATAATAATACTAATACTAC
>OY744550.1:9152996-9180496 GCA_963556195.1 Sepiola atlantica | reverse complement strand
TATATTTACTAATTACATAAACACTTTATATTAACATTCATTCACTAAGAAAATAAATACTTTATATAAACATATATTTAATAATTACATAAACACTTTATATTAACATTCATGCACTAACTAAATACATACTTTATAGAAACATATATTTACTAATTACATAAACACTTTATATTAACATTCATTCACTAATGAAATAAATACTTTATAGAAACATATATTTACTAATTACATAAACACTTTATATTAACATTCATTAACTAATAAAATAAATACTTTATATAAACATATATTTACTAATTACATAAACACTTTATATTAATATTCATTCACTAATAAAATAAATACTTTATATAAACATATATTTACTAATTACATAAACACTTTATATTAACATTCATTAACTAATAAAATAAATACTTTATAGAAACATATATTTACTAATTACATAAACACTTTATATTAACATTCATTCACTAATAAAATAAATACTTTGAATAAACATATATTTACTAATTACATAAACATTTTATATTAACATTCATTAACTAATAAAATAAATACTTTATATAAACATATATTTACTAATTACATAAACACTTTATATTAACATTCATTCACTAATAAAATAAATACTTTATATAAACATATATTTAATAATTACATAAACACTTTATATAAACATTCATTCACTAATAAATAAATGCTTTATATAAACATATATTTACTAATTACATAAACACTTTATATTAACATTCATTTACTAATAAAATAAATACTTTGAATAAACATATATTTACTAATTACATAAACACTTTATATTAACATTCATTCACTAATAAAATAAATATGTTATATAAACATATATTTACTAATTACATAAACACTTTATATTAACATTTATTCACTAATAAAATAAATGCTTTATATAAACATATATTTACTAATTACATAAACACTTTATATTAACATTCATTCACTAACTAAATACATACTTTATATAAACATAAATTCCTTAATTACATAAACATATTATATTAACATTCACCAAAAAGGTTATTTGAAACAAGGGAGGAGTTCCTTCTCCAGGAGAGATAAAAACCTTGATGGTAATGGTGGTGATATATAATTGTTAACAAATAAATATTTGTTTCGTGTTTTTATTTAACGTCTCTTAGTATGGAACTACGTAACCGTATCGCCGGTCGAACAATTTGAACCCCGGATCCAAGTATTATGAACACTGGTCTTGTAACAATACGGCCAGAGCGCCGACCACAATTGGAAATGCTAGAGAAATACGCCTTATATTCTTTCAATGTAAACACAAGTGCTATGATTCTAAAAAGTGCTGTGAAAACCGTTCACCGTGGCTAATTTATGAATCATTATTGTATTATCTCTCGAAAGTGCCCAACTTTATAGGAGCTAAATTATTGCAATTAATAAATAAATATTGTTATACCATAGGATTATATGTGTTCGCGTTTTTATTTCATATATGTGTATTTATACATTTAAGTATTTTACGAGACAAATGCAAGGTCTAGTAATTGGGTTCACTTTTTTTAAAATAACATCCGTTTCAAATACATAATTTGTAATTACAAAGTCCGAATCTGATAGACAAATGAATGTTCAGAGTTATATATATATATATATATATATATATATATATATATTTAAATATATATATATATATATATATATATATATATATATATTTATATATTTATATATATATATATATATTTATATATATTTATTTATTTTTATATTTATATATATATATATATTTATATATATGTATATATATATATTTATACATATATATATATATTTATATATATGTATATATATATATTTATACATATATATATGTATATATATATATTATAAGGCATTCCAATATATATATATGTATTTATATATATATATATATATTTATATATTTATATATATATATGTATTTATAGATATATATATATGTATATATATACATATATATGTATATAAATATTTACATATATATATGTATATATATGTATATGTATATATTTATATATATATATTTATACATATATATATTTATATATAAATATATATATGTATATATATATATATATATTATGAATGCATTCCAATGACTAAAGAAAACATCAATTGATAACCATAGCTTCCGTCTTAGTTACAGAAATTCGCCGATATATGAAAGCAAAAAGATTGAAAGATCAGAAGATAAGTATAGTTGTTGTTACTCAACAATATATGAAGATTAAGAAAATGAAAAAAATACACGAAAGATATAGTTATGAATTGATTGTTTCTTTTCGGTCATTGGAATGCCCTATAATATATATATATATATATATATATATATATATATATATATATATATATATATATATATATATATATATATATATATATATATATATATATATGCTCTGAAGCTTGTAATACACATCCATTGAGCTTGCAATTTGGAATATTTGATAGAGTCTATATCTAAACATATATATTTTTTGAAAGAACCCATATATATATATATATATATATATATATATATATATATATATATATATATATATATATATATATATGATATTTTTATTTAGTTTTAGACCATGTCAAATGTTAGGAAGGACAGATTCACATCATTTCACAAAAAACTGTTTTTATTTTCAACGTACAATTGTTTTGGCTTCCCACCAAGATATAATAATAATAATAATAATAATAATAATAATAATAATAATAATAATAATAATAATAATAATAATAATAATAATAATAATAATAATGATAAAAATAATAATAATAATAATAACAACAACAACAACGACGACGACGAAAATGATGATGATGATGATGATGATGATGATGATGATGATGATGATGATGATGATGATGATGATGATGATGATGATGATGATGATGATGATAATGGTGGTGGTGGTGGTGGTGGTGATGGTGGTGGTGGTGGTGATGATGATGATGATGATGATGATGATGATGATGATGATCATCATCATGATCATGATAACAATAATAATAATGATAAAAATAATAATAATAATAATAATAATAATAATAATAACAACAACAACGGCGACGACGAAAATGATGATGATGATGATGATGATGATGATGATGATGATGATGATGATGATGATGATGATGATGATGATGATGATGGGGTGGTGGTGGTGCTGGCGACGACGACGACGACGACGACGACGACGACGACGACGATATTGAAAACAGACTGTTGTGTAGCAAGGTTCCGATAATGTTCATTAAACCCTCTAGATTGTTTGCTATTTACTGCCCGCGGTATTTACTCATAAATAGAATCTAATTTCTCCTGTATCACGTGATAATTCCGGATAACCTTGGGGATAGAGCGAAAGCCTGTGGATTATTGGTTGAGTCTCTTGATTGAGTTTGCGCCCTGTGATCGCCTAAAATTGTCCGATAAGACCTAAAGCTTGAAACGCCGGTGTATATAGGTAAAATAATTTAATATTTATTCATAAATATATATATATATATATATATATATATATATATATATATATATATATATATATATAATCCAGGTAAAGTAAACATCCACAGGAAAAAAATAACTGAATTTCAATAGTACTTATCAATAAAAAAATGTTTTCATACAGACATGTACAAAAAGCCGATACACTAGCATGTGGATGTTATCGATCAATAGTTATCAGAAACTAAGATCTCATCAAGCGAAAAATGTCTGATCTTTCACTTTGACGTTCATATTGAGAATCTTTAGTTCCATATTATGAACATCTTAGTGAAAGGTCATACATTTTTTTTGCCTGATGAGATCTTAGTTTCTAATAACTGTTGATCGATAACATTTACAAGGCAGTGTAGCGGCTTTTTGCATATGTCCGTATGAATAAAAATAATGATAGAAAGACTGAATTTGAAAGTAAGTGCAGCCTAAATCAGAATAGAACAAGACTAAAAGAGAGTGAATTTGAACGGAAGTGCAGCCTCAAACTTAATAGAACAAGACTGAAACTGAGTGAATTTGTAAGGAAGTACAACCTCAAACAGAATAGAACATGACTCAAAAGAGTGAATCGCAAAGGAAGTGCAGCCTCAAAAAGAATAGAACAAGACTCAAACTGAGTGAATTTGTAAGGAAGTACAGCCTCAAACAGAATAGAACAAGACTAAAACAGAGTAGATTTGAAAGGAAGTGCAGCCTCAAACAGAATAGAACATGACTCAAAAGAGGGAATCGCAAAGGAAGTGCAACCTCAAAAAGAATAGAACAAGACTCAAACTGAGTGAATTTGTAAGGAAGTACAGCCTCAAACAGAATAGAACATGACTCAAAAGAGTGAATCGCAAAGGAAGTGCAGCCTCAAAAAGAATAGAACAAGACTCAAACTGAGTGAATTTGTAAGGAAGTACAGCCTCAAACAGAATAGAACATGACTCAAAAGAGTGAATCGCAAAGGAAGTGCAGCCTCAAAAAGAATAGAACAAGACTCAAACTGAGTGAATTTGTAAGGAAGTACAGCCTCAAACAGAATAGAACAAGACTAAAACAGAGTAGATTTGAAAAGAAGTGCAGCCTCAAACAGAATAGAACAAGACTCAAACTGGGTGAATTTGAAAGGAAGTGCAGCCTCAAACAGAATAGAACAAGACTGAAACTGAGGGAATTGTAAAGGAAGTGCAGCCTCAAACAGAATAGAACAAGACTCAAACTGAGTGAATTTGAAAGGAAGTGCAGCCTCAAACAGAATGGAACAAGACTCAAACTGAGTGAATTTGTAAGGAAGTACAGCCTCAAACAGAATAGAACAAGACTAAAACAGAGTAGATTTGAAAGGAAGTGCAGCCTCAAACAGAATAGAACATGACTCAAAAGAGGGAATCACAAAGGAAGTGCAACCTCAAAAAGAATAGAACAAGACTCAAACTGAGTGAATTTGTAAGGAAGTACAGCCTCAAACAGAATAGAACATGACTCAAAAGAGTGAATCGCAAAGGAAGTGCAGCCTCAAAAAGAATAGAACAAGACTCAAACTGAGTGAATTTGAAAGGAAGTGCAGCCTCAAACAGAATAGAACAAGACTAAAACAGAGTAGATTTGAAAATAAGTGCAGCCTCAAACAGAATAGAACAAGACTCAAACTGGGTGAATTTGAAAGGAAGTGCAGCCTCAAACAGAATAGAACAAGACTGAAACTGAGGGAATTGTAAAGGAAGTGCAGCCTCAAACAGAATAGAACAAGACTCAAACTGAGTGAATTTGAAAGGAAGTGCAGCCTCAAACAGAATAGAACAAGACTCAAACTGGGTGAATTTGAAAGGAAGTGCAGCCTCAAACAGAATAGAACATGACTCAAAAGAGTGAATCGCAAAGGAAGTGCAACCTCAAAAAGAATAGAACAAGACTCAAACTGAGTGAATTTGTGAGGAAGTGCAGCCTCAAACAGAATAGAACATGACTCAAAAGAGTGAATCGCAAAGGAAGTGCAGCCTCAAAAAGAATAGAACAAGAATCAAACTGAGTGAATTTGTAAGGAAGTACAGCCTCAAACAGAATAGAACAAGACTAAAACAGAGTAGATTTGAAAGGAAGTGCAGCCTCAAACAGAATAGAACAAGACTCAAACTGGGTGAATTTGAAAGGAAGTGCAGCCTCAAACAGAATAGAACAAGACTGAAACTGAGGGAATTGTAAAGGAAGTGCAGCCTCAAACAGAATAGAACAAGACTCAAACTGAGTGAATTTGAAAGGAAGTGCAGCCTCAAACAGAATAGAACATGACTCAAAAGAGTGAATCGCAAAGGAAGTGCAGCCTCAAACAGAATAGAACAAGACTCAAACTGAGTGAATTTGAAAGGAAGTGCAGCCTGAAACAGAATAGAACAAGACTCAAGCTGGGTGAATTTTAAAGGAAGTGCAGCCTCAAACAGAATAGGACAAGACTCAAACGGAGTTAATTTGAAAGGAAAGGGCAGCCTCAAACAGAATAGAACAAGATTCAAACTGAGTGAATTTGAAAGGAAGTGCAGCCTCAAACAGAATAGAACAATATTCAAACTGAGTGAATTTGAAAGGAAGTGCAATCTCAAACAGAATAGAACAAGACTCAAACTGAGTGAATTTGAAAGGAAGTGCAGCCTCAAACAGAATAGAACAAGACTGAAACTGAGAGATTGTAAAGGAAGTGCAGCCTCAAATAGAATAGAACAAGACTGAAACTGAGGGAATTGTAAAGGAAGTGCAGCCTCAAACAGAATAGAACAAGACTCAAACTGAGTGAATTTGAAAGGAAGTGCAGCCTCAAACAGAATAGAACATGACTCAAAAGAGTGAATTTGAAAGGAAGTGCAGCCTCAAACAGAATAGAACAAGACTCAAACTGAGTGAATTGGAAAGGAAGTGCAGCCTTAAACAGAATAGAACAAGACTCAAACTGAGTGAATTGTAAAGGAAGTGCAGCCTCAAACAGAATAGAACAAGACTGAAACTGCGTGAATTTGAAAGGAAGTGCAGCCCCAAACAGAATAGAACAAGACTCAAACTGAGTGAATTTGAAAAGAAGTGCAGCCTCAAACATAATAGAACAAGACTCAAACTGAGTGAATTTGAAAGGAAGTGCAGCCTCAAACAGAATAGAACAAGATTCAAACTGAGTGAATTTGAAAGAAAGTGCAGCCTCAAACTGAATAGAACAAGACTCAAACTGAGTGAATTTGAAAGGAAGTGCAGTCTCAAACAGAAGAGAACAAAACTACAAACTGAGTGAATTTGAAAGGAAGTGCAGCCTCAAACAGAATAGAACAAGACTGAAACTGAGGGAATTGTAAAGGAAGTGCAGCCTCAAACAGAATAGAACAAGACTCAAACTGAGTGAATTTGAAAGGAAGTGCAGCCTCAAACAGAATAGAACATGACTCAAAAGAGTGAATTTGAAAGGAAGTGCAGCCTCATACAGAATAGAACAAGACTCAAACTGAGTGAATTTGAAAGGAAGTGCAGCCTCAAACAGAATAAAACATGACTCAAAAGAGTGAATTTGAAAGGAAGTGCAGCCTCAAACAGAATAGAACAAGACTGAAACTGAGTAAATTTGAAAGGAAGTGCAGCCTCAAACAGAAAAGAACAAGACTCAAACTGAGTGAATTTGAAAGGAAGTGCAGCTACACACAGAATAGAACAAGACTCAAACTGAGTGAATTTGAAAGGAAGTGCAGCCTCACACAGAATAGAACAAGATTCAAACGGAGTGAATTTTAATAGAAGTTATCTAAAAAGTCATGCAGTGTTTTTTTTAATGAACAAAAGATGGTACTGTGATTGTTAATGCGCCTGATTTTCCTGACTTCGCCTTGACAACGATCGGGCATGTCGCGAACATCCCGAGCGCTGTCGGAAGATCATATTTTTCTAATAACCTATAAATATATTGAAAAAAATTTTCCTTAAAAATAGGTATTTTATAGATGATGCGCCTTATTTGCGTGTCTTCGCGTCGACTACAATCGGGCATGTTGCGTAAACGCCCGACCGCTGACGGAATAATATCATTGTTTAAATTTTTTATCTTATAAAAACCTTGACAAAATTTCCCTCCCCCCCCCAAAAAAAAACAATCATTTTCACACAAAAAAATAATTTTAATCTATGTATTTTTAAAAAAAGATTTATTCGTATTATAGCGTCTGCCAGTCTTTCAGTTAGATCTTGGTCCTTTCAATGCAGGGCTTGGCTATCGCTAAGAACGAGAGCCCTAACCCTAACGGGAACCCTAACCCTAAACCCTAACCCTAACCTTTAACTCTAAACCTAACCCTAATCCTAATCCTTACCCTAACAGGAACCCTAAACCCTAAACCTAACCCATTTTCTTTATTTCTTTGTTTTATGTTAGCAAGAAGAAAAAAAAGAAAAACAGCGAAACAAATGAAAAATATAACATTGACAAAATCCCCCCCCCCCCAAAAAAAAATTTTTTTCTACACATTTGATTGAAAATGGTTCATTTCACCCCCACCCTACAGTTTGTTCAGTTTTTATCTTTTTATTTATGTATTTTTTTTTTAATGTATTCGTCTTATATTATCGCCTGCAAGTCTTCCATTAACGCTTGGCGGTTTCGTCTCGGCAACTCTCGGGCGTTTCCGCGACATGCCCGATCGTTGTCGACGCGAAGTCACGGAAATTAGGCGCGTCATCTATAACAGCACACAAAAGATTCACATAGGAAGGCTGTCTGTGTATGGAAGAAGAACCTGGATGACCAAAAACATCTGAAGTGGCATTACAAGCGGTATGCATGTTGAACATTTTTAAACCATTCTTGGAATCCATATTTCTTGATTTTTTCATTAACATTCAAACGAATAAATCTTATGATTAGTTTTATTTGTCTTGACTATTACTCTGACATTTACATCCCCGTTTTCAGGAAATAATCGAAGTTAGAGTCGTGAGTTTTCCCCCTTTTGGTTGAAAAGAAAATACAAGAGAATATTAAAAAAAATAACTGTTCCAAACGCAATAAAATGTACTTTTCTGATTAATTGAAATGAGAAAATAACAAATAAAAAGTTGCAGACTTCGGTGGTTTCCGACGGGCACTTCAAAATGTATGTCCCAAATTTAAGGAAAAATTAAATGTGATGAAAATCGCTTTAAAATACTTTAAAACACAAACAAATAATCCAACTAGGTAGAAATTTCACTTTTATTGCCTTTAGTACCAGTTTTTTTTGTTTATTTTTGCAACCCTTTGTTTTCTATTTAAAATTCTTGACAATTGCCCAGGATGCTATCTCCGTCGATGCTTGCTTTAAAAATAGGCTGAAGGGGAGTCGAAACCAACAGGTATCAACAAAAAAAAAATTAAAATGTTTCATTGCTTTTATTTTTATTGGGGGTATTTTTTATAGAAATCGCTCCAAACAAGTCATAAAGCCGCTTGTTATAAGGAGCTAACAAAAACGAAATATAATTATCGCAAAGACAGGAGATGCTTATTGGCTTTAGTCTTGAAAAGACCAAGGCTATAGGTAGGAAGAAAACGATCAGCAGGAAGAGAGTTCCACAAGCTTGCAGTTCGAGGAAAGAAGCTACTGGAATAGGAAGCTGTATTACAACGAGGTATCAACACAGTGAATCACAAGACCAACAAGTCAACTGAGATGGAAGAAAGGAAGCAGGGAATTGATCACACAATTCTGAAGAACACATGTCATAACAGTATTTATAGAAAAGACTGCGACTAGCTACATCACGTCTGAGGTGCAGAGAAGAAAAAGCGTTAGACCCAATCAAATTACAACACGTTTCTGCAACTTATCAAATGGGGCAGAGATTCACCAGCCTAAATATGACAACACAATTCAACTATGTATAGTAACAGTTAACATCTATTTTGTTTACAATGTCAACCCTCCGATATTCTAAAACCCTAACCTAACTATAATCGTAACCATAAACATAACATTCAGATATAGAAAGTAATTCAGGGATTGAATCAATAGTTTATGTCACTGTCGAGGTATTGCGGTTCAGTTGTGCTCCTCAACCAATCTAAGGGATAACATTATTTTTAGGGGCAGTATGTTTGCCTCACTCGCTCGCTCTACTCATTACACGCTGCTACTGCCACGCCTACATTTTATGGAAATCGCTCCAGACAAGACATGAGGCCACTCTATGTAAGGAGGTAATCATGATAATAAAAAAGGGGTAAGAAGGTAGAATCACATTCAGACAAACCAATCCCGGGAAAAGAAACCCCACCACCAGCGTTCAATCACCTGGATGTTACTTTTACAACATTTGACTACTACTACTTAGTGCTTTAGAATTAAATGTATTTTTTTTTTTACTAATGATTCACCACGTATCAAGGATAAAAGCCACCCGAGGATGAAGGTTAGTGAGATGGCTACATAGTCAGTTGAATGATGATGATGATGATGATGATGATGATGATGATGATGATGATGATGATGATGATGATGATGATGATGATGATGACGACGACGACGACGACGACGATGATGATGATGATGATGATGATGATGATGATGATGACGACGACGACGATGATGATGATGATGATGATGATGATGATGATGATGATGATGATGATGATGATGATGATGATGATGATGATGATGATGATGATGATGATGATGATGATGATGATGATGATGAGAGGATTGAAAATAATGAATGGAATTAATAAAATTCGCTGACCACTGAGACCAGCTTATAACAAGTGTTCATTGATATTAGAATGGAAGATGGATGTATTGTGACCTTCAGATAAGCAATCTTTTATTGGGATAACCCTTTAAATGATCCAAGGTAGTGTAATTATCTTTTTCTTTTTTTGCTGTATGGAAGTCTCTCCAGACAAGGCATGAAGCTACTTGATGCAAGAGATACTCATGATAATAAAAATGTAAAAGGTAATCATAATAATAAAGGGGTAAGAAGGTAGAATCAAGACAAACCTAGTCTCAAAGAAGCGTTCAATCCCATTGACTCCAAACAGGCTAGGCAAAAAGTAATCCCTTCAATGGGAAGAAACTTATAAGGTTACAGGTCAAATCGTTCTTGTTGTCAACAATAATCAACTTGAGTTGTTCCTTGAAATACGCGACGCTTATTTACCTTGAGAAGAATGTGTAGCGCCAGTGTGAATCATAAAAACTCGTTACACCACGTTATTGTCGGTGTTCTTTTTTCTGATTCTTACATGTTTTTTTTTTCTTCTTCTTTAATTTTTTCATCACAGTTGAAACATTTCTTGTTAACACGGGCACCGTCAAAGACTTCTCGACAAAATCACACTCAGTTTCCGTTTCTGCTTCGACTCTTTGATGAATGAAATACGAAGAAGAAGAAAGACAAAAATAAATTCCAGAAATGGTAGCGGCGTATTGTGTGGGATTTCAGCTCATAGATTTAGAGGATAAACACTTGCTAAAATGCTACTTTAGAAATCTGATAATGGCGACTGTGTTGCCAAGAAAAAGGAAGGGCGACAGAATTTAGATAAACACGGGGGAAAAATGTGTGTATATATATATATATATATATATATATATATATATATATATATATATATACATACATATATATATATATATATATATGTATATGTATATATATACATATATATATATATATACACATATACATTTATCTATTTATTTTACTATTTCATATATCTACACAGAATATTATAAGGTTTAACAGTGCTCAATACGTGTGTAAAGCTTAGTAGTAGTATAACATATATATATATATATATATATATATATATATATATATATATATATTGCAAGTAAACTACATTCTTATATACCTACACTACATTAATCTCCCTGACATAGTCGACAAACTTGAACAAATTGAACATACCATTTCCTTCATCTTTAACTTCCTTGATATCACTCTGTACAACATTCAAACGGCTTAAATGTCTCAGTCTTCAGAATAAAAATACGAACAAAAATAATTTGTTACATTTTTATTCCGACCACAACAGAATGAAATCCGAAATGATCACAGGCGCGTTTCGTCAGCGCTGTCAGAATTTGCAGCCGCGCTTACCTCCGCAACCTCCGCAATTAAGAAACATATATCGAAAAAAATTACCACGCTTTAAAATATAGTCATTTTTTATTCAAAACGCTAAACGCAAAGCTTTTAATATTCACAACAACAATAAACAGACAAAAAAAACACACACAAAAATCCCCCTCATAACATCACCAGCATAGATAATACCGACATATCTGAAGAAAAATAAATCTATTTCCCGGCAAAAAGAATTAAAATCTGACATAAAAATAGTAATATCAACCTCTAAAACAATTAAGCACTTAATCAACACCAAAGCCCGTCCCCAACCATTTCCCAAGGACACCTTAGCCGGCATTTACAAAATAAAATGTGCCGCGTGTCCGATGTGTTATATCGGTGAAACAGCTAGGAATATAAAAAAAAACATATTTACAGGACCGAATACTCTATCCTACGTCGCAAGTGCATCAAAAGCGCTACAATAATTTTCTCATCACCATCTAACATAAACTTCAGGCTCGCATCTTATTCCTTAAGCAAACATTTGTCAAAAACCTCACTGACACAATGCAATATATTGCGCCACTGCGAACCCGGTCAAAATAACTTCATCTATATTTTTTCCATTTTCTTTCCTTTTGCTTCTGTTTTATTTTCATTTTAACGTCTCTACGCCTGCATTTTATTATTCTTTTTTTTATAGTTGCACGCGTGCCAATGACGTCTCTTTGTACGTTCTTCTATTTCCTATATTTTTACTGTTATCGAACAATTTTAAATCTTCACTTTTCTGAAGACGTTCGTTGATTCGAAAAAAAAACGCTAAAATCGTTCGTTTGTTGATGATGGTCTCCTGTATTTAAATTTGTTTTTTTATTTTTTTGCTTTTATTTTTCACACAAACACACACACACACATATATATATATATATATATATATATATATATATATATATATATATATATATATATATATATGTGTGTGTGTGTGTGTGTGTGTGTGATAGACAAACGAAAATAAAAACAAATTTAAATACAGAAACAAAACATCATAAAACGAGACATTTTACCGGTTTTAAGATTTTAAATTTATTCGATAACGGTAAAAACATAGGAAAAAGAAGAACGCACAAAGAGACATCATTAGCACGCGTTTAACTATATATAGATCTATCTAGAGCGTATAGTTATCATGGATGTTGGCGATATATTGACGACCTTGTTTGCATTAATGATAGCGAAGAGTTTGCAAATACTAAACATTCAATATATCATAAAGAGTTAAAATTAAACTGTGAACATAAGAGAACACAAGCTACTTTTCTTGATTTGGATATAAAAATTGAAGATAAAATATTTATCTATAAACTGTTTGATAAAAGAAATTCTTTCTCTTTTAGTATCGTGCGGATGTCACATAAAAATAGTATCTGCCCTGTGTATATATTTTACGGGAGTATTATGTCCGAATTTCTGAGGATTGCTCGTGTTACCTTAAAATTAGTAGATTCCATGCCCCCATTTTCTGACCTAATAATAAGAATGATTAAGCTATCTAAATAAAAATAATGTAGAATATGTATAAACGTATATATAACACATATACTAATTATAATTAGAAAAAGAAAAACAATAATAATAAACAGTAGAAAGGGAGAAAGAAAGAAATGTTAAAGAAGAAGAAGAAAAAATCGACAGTTAGCTTATGAACACTGATTGGTTGCGCTGAGAGTGGGCAAAGAAGAAGAAGAAAAAGAAGAAGAAAAAAATAAAAAAATTGACGGTTGGCTTATGAACGTCGATTGGAAACGCCGTGAGAAAAATTGACGGTTGGCTTGTGAACGCCGATTGGAGGCGCTGTGAGTGGACGGGGAGGATTAGTATTTATTTGAGGTTGATGACAACGGGGAGATGGAGAACAAAGGAGGAGGAGGAGGGACTAAAAGTATATATATATATATATATTAATTTTTTTATTTTTTATTTTTTATTTATTTATTTTTTTCTTGATATGTTGATATTTTTAATACTTTTAATATAAAACTAAAAAGAAGAATACATTAATCACTTAAATGATATAGTGTAATGGATTCGTCCAAACACTTTAAAATGCAGCAACATTTGTGTAAGTAAAGGATAACACTTATTAGACAGACGAACAACACAGGTAAGAAATTAATTGTTTTATTTTTTTATTTTTTATTTTATTTTTTATTTTAATAACTAATATAAGTTAGCAAAACATTTATATGGAACAAAATTAAGATTTAGTATACGGAACGTTTATGTTTTTTTCTTTTGATCAACTCTGCTGGGAAGCCATGAAATTAAATACTATTGTTTTTAATTCCCGAAACAGTTTTTCATGGTAAACAACTGATGATCACTTAAATAATGTTAGCAGCAAACTAATATAATAACTGTAAAAAATAAATTGACTTACATGAGTGATTTCTACTGAACGACTTGGGACTAAAAGTTTGTTTTTTGGGGTTTTTTTTTCATAGTTTTAATGGTTGAGAAACTTCCAAGACTATACATATATATATATATATATATATATATATATATATATATATATATATATATATATATATATATATATATATATATAGTATGCTATGAAAATATATTCATGGCAATTAATCTACACAGAGGCTCCTGCGTTTCATCCCCGGGGGGAATCTTCAGACATTTTAGCCTGAAGATTATCCCCGGGGATGAAACGCAGGAGCCTCTGTGTAGATTAATTGCTCTACGTACGTATCGAGCACTGTTGAAGTAAATACTGAAAATTGATACATAAAAAAGTATATCTCCTTATAAAATTTGATGTGGATACATGAAATACTAATATATATATATATATATATATATATATATATATATATATATATATATATATATATATATATATATATATATATACATATATATATATATATATATATATATATATATATATATAAAGGGTGACCTATTAGTTCTGTCTCCCGACGTGTTATTTTGTATTTGATATTTCTTTATATGGTCGGTTTAATTTGGCATCGTAAATCTCCTATCTGGTTGCTAAGATATTTTATATTTCTATTCTTTTTTAAATTTTAAGCGCACTTTTTTTTTATCAAAATGAGTTAGAGCTTTGTTCTTTCGAGAACGAATTGTGTCCATGAGAGCGGGAAATGAGAAATTAACCAAGAGAGAAACCACTGAGAAACTTGGTGTAACTCACCATCAAGTGCAAAGACGGTGGAAGAAGGACAATACTGATCTTCGGGATCAAAAAAGATCTTGCAGACCAAGTAAACTGACACTAAATCAGAAACAACTCATCGAGACTGAGATGAAGGAAAATTTTACATAAGACTTAGATTTTACTTACATATCAGCTATTTTTAACGACTAGTTCTAATGTTAAACCTATTTAGTAAAGGTAATATCATTAATAATCATCTTTTCATTTGAATATTTAGAATATATAACATTTAAGTAGGTATACTTTCTCCTCCTCCATCTTTAATCTTTTACTCCTATTTCTCTTCATTCTTCTTTTCTTTATTCTTTTACTTTTTTTGCTTCTCTTTTTTTCTTCTCATTACATTTCCTTTTCTTTTTCATTATTCTCATTTTCCTCTACTTCTCATTCCTTTTCTTCTTCTTCTTCTTCTTCTTTTCTTCTTTTTTTCTTCTTCTTGTCCTGCTTTTTTTTTTTTACTCTTTCTTCTTCTTTCTTCTTTCTTCATCTTCCTTTTTTACATTTTTCTTCTGTCTCTACTTCATCCTCTTTTCCTCCCCCACCGCCTTCTTGTTTTTTTTTCTTCTTCTTCTTCTTTTTCTTCTTCTTCTTCTTTTTCTTCTTCTTCTTCTTCTTCTTCTGCTTCTTCTTCTTCTTACTCATCTTCTTCTTCTTCTTCTTCTTCTATTTCTCTTTCTCGTTCTTCTTCTTCTTCTTCTTCTTCTTCTTCTCCTTTTTCTCCTTCTTCTTCTTCTTCTTCTTCTTCTTTTTCATGTTCTTCTTCTTCATCATCATCTTCTTCTTTTTCTCCTTCTTCATCTTCTTCTTCTTCATCATCTGCTTCTTCTTCTTACTCATCATCTTCTTCTTCTTCTTCTTCTATTTCTTTTTCTCGTTCTTCTTCTTCTTTTTCTACTTCTTCATGTTCTTCTTTTTCTTTTTCTTCTTCTTCTTCTTCATTTTCTTCTTCTTCTTCATCTGCTTCTTCTTCTTACTCATCATCTTCTTCTTCTATTTCTTTTTCTCTTTCTTCCTCCTCTTTCTTCTTCTTCTTCTTCTTCTTCTTCTTCTTCTCCTCCTCCTTCTTCTTCTTCTTTTTCTTCTTTTCATCTGTGTACTCACCGTAGCTATCGTTATGGTCGCCAAACAATCTGAGGACGTGACTTGAACCATTCTTTTACGTTTTATCTGGGGGGAGGGGAAAAAGGTAGTTTTTCTTTTTGGTAACAGCAAAATGGTTCCGGTATTTCCACTGAGTCTATTGCCAAATCGAATTACCAAAGAGGCATCCCACTTTTTATTTAGCAAGTCTGGTTCAGGAAGGTAGGTAGGGAGTAAACATTTTCTCTAAACTCAATAATGATGTTCGGCTGAAACTAGGTATTATCCACACCCAGGAAGATGTACAACAAATAAATAAACAAAAAAAACAAAAAAAAACAACAAAAAATGACTACGTAACGTAAGCTATGTAGAACATTTAAGACAGTCGGTTATCAACGAAATATTTTTACGTAGATAATTTAATAATGGAAACAAAACAGTAAGGTTTAATGAGAGAAAACTTGCCGTAATAAAAGAATAATGCAACGAACAAACTTAAACAAAACAACAGCGAAAAGCAAGAACAAACAAAAGCTGAATATTTTGCTTACAATATCTTTAAGATTATTATAAGGAAATATTTCTTCAAAAGAACAGGTAAAATCACTACATCGTTCCGGAGAAAGTTCCTTAGATGGATTGTCCTCGTATGTTGGAATTTACTAATGAACATATACTTATGCATCCATTCTTGTATACATTCTATCTCTTCCTCTCCCTCCTCCTCAATCTCTCTCCCTCTCTGTTATATAACATTATATATATATATATATATATATATATATATATATATATATATATATATATATATATATATATATACATATATACATATATATAACATATATACCATATATAAATATATATAGTTATTTATAATTATGTTATATATATACACATATATATATTCATAAAAAATAATTCATAAATATACATATATATATATATTTATATATATACACATATATATACATATATATATATATACATACATATATATATATATATATATATATGTGTGTGTGTGTGTGTGTGGGTGTGTGTGTGTGTGTGTGTGTAGTGAAAATCCGAAGAATCTTTACTGTGTTTATATAAACAGGCTCGTTTCTGAATAAAATGTCTTTAATTAATTGTATGAATAATTTTTATTAATATCACCTTATCGAAAAATATTGTAAATACATATGTAATTTTGATAATAGCAGTTATAAGTGTATATTTGTAAATATGAATTCATTAGACGTTTACAAGAAATGAATTATGTAAATTGCAAAACACGCCTGTTGTTTGGGCGAGTTCTGTAATAGTATATATAGTAGTTGAAAGAGTAATATATGGACCAAGATGCTTCACACGTTGTGTGTTCGAATCGCAGTCTCGTCTTGAAATTTCTTTCTACGTTATTTAGATGTTATTTAATGTTATTTAATGTTATGGTCCACCCTCCCAGGCTTCGCCTCCCCTCTTTGGGGAGGAGTAAGTTTATTGCTTACTGCCTGAGGCGCCCCTACCGGGGAATGACGACGGGGCTGCCCAGGCAATTTTTGATGGTCAGAGTGCTCACCTCTCGGGCGCTGGCTTTTCAACCCCTACTTCCCGACACGACCTTGGGTCACATCTTACTTGGGAGTAGGATAAAACTGGCCTTGTGCCTAACTCCTGGAGAGGAGTAAATAATACTCCTGGTACGCTAGGAAGTAAGTGTAGTATCTGTTCCGATGGATACTGTACCCTATAGACGGGTGTCGTCTTGTCCTTCGGGGCTTGATTCCGCCGGTCTGTGGGTTTGTCCTGTGCAGTTCCAGGAGGTCCACCCTCCCAGGCTTCGCCTCCCCTCTTTGGGGTGGAGTAAGTTTATTGCTTACTGCCTGAGGCGCCCCTACCGGGGAATGCCGACGGGGCTGCCCAATTTTTAATGGCCAGAGTGCTCACTTTCTCGAGCGCTGGCTTTTCAAACCCAACTTACTCGACCCGAGCTGTGGTCACATCTTACTTGTGGGAGTAAGATAAAACTGGCTTGTGCCTAACTTCTGCAGAGGAGTAAATAAATATACGGAACTCCAACAACGACTTTCGGATTTCATTACCAATTAAGAAAACTCTTACCGGATAACTATTAAAAAAAATTAAACTCGCTATACAAGGGATCTATTTTATTAACCAACCACATGCAACACTACATTTATCTATCTTACCACGAACTTACAGAACACTAAAAGGAATTCCTAAATCTCGGACCTGACTGCCACCATTTCAATCGATTCAACTATCAAAACAAAAAATGCAGTAATAGATTTTTTTAAAACTAAAGTTAACCCCAAACAAGGCGAGTTGCTATTGTAGACGTAAGATGCTACCGATAATTAGGGTGAAAGTTTAGGGAGAATCATCTTACATTAAGAGCTGTGCAGCGAGATGCTTGTTCAAATTAGTTTTAAATTTCTGCATGTCGGTACAGTGGGGGAAGCATATGAAAACATAGCTTAACTAGAAACAGAAAATAAAATTACAACACATCATGGCTTACGTGATCTCCTAAAAAACAGAAGCTATAAAAGTTCGACACGCTAAAAACCAACAATCATTTTTTGCCATTTCGGGGCCTTTTGACCCCCTAGGGGGGGGGGCTAACCAGATTTTGTTTCAAAAATCGGAGAATGTCACTTTCTAACCTGACAAAAGTTACAACTTCATGTAAAATTTCAGATAAATTCAATGGATGGTTGCGAAGAAAAATCCGGACGCACGGACAGACGGACATGCCTCAAAACATAAGTCCCCCGATTTTATAAATCGGGGGACCAGTTATTGATGACCACAACAGAATTAAAAATAATTAACAACAATCCTACTGATACATTAACGACGCAAGTTACCAATAACGAACAAATAAACAATTACCAACTCCCCAAAATAATCGGTAATTAAACACCTAATATTTATTTTTACGGATGCATAGTCCTAATGTATCCAATCAATCATATACAACATTATTACTCCATTATATTCATTAACAAGAACCCTGAATGAACTTATCAGCCCGTATCTACTCAGTAAATATAGCGTTAAGTCCACAGAAAAACTATTACAAATCCTACAAACCAAACAACCGGACAATAAAATCATTGCTTCTCTTTATGTAGAAAGCTATTCACTAATGTACCTGTAAACAAAACAATTGCTATAATTATCAATAATAAATTAAATAACTTATATATTTTATGACTTCAAGGGAAATATTTACACTCAAATCGACTTAGTTTGAATGGGTTCGGTTCTTGGACAAACTTTTTTTACTAATTCTATATGGTAAACATAGAAAACAAAATATTTAATTACAATATAAACACCTTTATATTCCTACTCTATTTACGGTGATATTCTTATTTTAGCTGATAATAGTGATCAAATACACTAACTTTAAAACATTTTTTCAAAGCAACCACGGGTTTTTATCCCACCCTATAGACCGGTATTGTCTTGGTCTTCGGGTCTGGATTAACGTCGCACTATCGGTAATCCATCCTGTGCAATTCTAGGAGGTGCACCCTCCCAGGCTTTGCCTTCTCACCCTTTGAGAAGGGGTTAGTTTATTGCTAATCGTCTGAGGCACCCCTACCGGGGAATGGCAACGGGGCTGCCCAGGCAATTTTTAAATGGCCAGAGTGCTCAAATTCTCGAGCGCTGGTTCTTTTCCCACTTTCCCGACCTTGTGTCACATCTTACCTTGTGGGAGGAAGATAAATAGAATCAGTTCTTTAATTCATCGTAGAACTGAACGTAAATAAGAAAATCGCATTCAATAAGAACATCATTGAATGCGTTATTCTTATTTACGTTCTTTAAAAGACTAGAAATTAAGCTGGTTGTTTTTTATGAGTAGAAGTGTTAAATGTATTTATAATACATTTAACACAACTATTATGAATTTCTAGCCTTTTAAAGAACAACTAGTGGATGTGCTGTGAGAAAAGTGGCGAGAAGAAAGGTCAGCAGTGGAGGGAGCGGATAGAGAACAGAAGGCAGAGGGTTGAAACAGAGCTCTCGCAACACGACACAACCTATATCTGTAGTACCTGCAACGGAGACTGTCGATCTAGGATAGGCTTGCACAGTCACGGTAGACGCTGCAATTCGGCAACAGACTAATCTGAGGCGCAGAAATCTATGGTCTCTCGAGACAGAAGGCTGCGAACAACAATATATATATATATATATATATATATATATATATATATATATATATATATATATATATATATATATATATTTCCAAATATGATCTACGGTTAATGCCTGATGAGATCTCAGTTTATAATAGCTGTTAATCGATAACATCGACATGCCAGTGTCGCAGATTTTGTGCATGTCTGTGTAAATAAAAATAATCATATATGATATTCTCCAAAAACAACACACAAAAAAATCAAACACCAAACACCTCTCTCATAGACAGACCCCTTCTCTTACCCACGCATTCCAATAACACATCCATATGCAACACACTTAACAAATTAGGCATTCCAACAGTACAAACCGCATCACAAACCATAAAACAAACATTAAACACATCAAGACACTTTTTAAAAAAAAACACATCCCATGCCAGCTTATATATTGTCCCATGCAACAACTGCCATCAAATTCACGTGGGAGAAACACAACGTGAATTGAAAAAAAAGATTGAGCGAACACAAAAGGGACATAAAAAACAATGACTCTCTCAGTGCACTTTTCTCCCATGTATTAGAGCACGGTCATGCTTTCAAATTTGAACAAGCCAAAATCACCGAATACATTCACAACAAAGCTCGGCGAAGACTACTGGAAACCGCACTAATCACAGCCTCCAACACTATCAGACAACGAAATGGCTTCTACAATCTATCCCCCTTAATAAGCAAAATTATCATGACCGAACAAAAATTGAACCTAGATCATGGCTGACCTCTCTTTCTCTTCGCTCTCAATTGTACTTACATACAAGTCCCCGTATACACACCCACACACAACCCCCGACATACATTTTCATTCACCACGAATCCAAACCACTTAACCACAAATAACAGCATCACTAATGAACACAATCCAGATAACCTCAAACATATTTAGATATTTAAACCCCTTTGCCCTCAATTTAATTTCAAACCATCAACACTGCCTACACAAAACTACATTTCCCCCATTCCCCATCAAAATGAATATCCCTTTTCTCCTTCTGTTTCTTTCTTTTGTTCCTTCCTCTCATTGTCATATTCTCAGCATATTTCAACACTTTCCTTCTAACTTACTTATATCCACACATTCCTGACATAGCCAGCTGGTGAAACACTCCTACTCTCCAAAAAATTTCACACCTGACAACAACAAAATCTCCCCTCTCCCCCTCACCCATTTCACCCTTTCGACTACTTATTTCACACTCTTACCCACCTACCCTCCCATTTTCAAATTACCTTCATTTCTTCAAATCTTTTCTAAAACTATGACACTACCTACACACCAAAAACACGGAGCCCCCCTCCTCTCCTCTCTCCCCGCCCCTCCACCTTTTCACTCACAGCCATCCACATTAATTTAATTCACTCCCACCCCTCCACTTTTTCACTCACAGCAATCCACATTAATTTCACTCCCTGCCACCGAATTCTCTAAGCCTGGACCTCGGTCCTGCGCTCCCAGTAGTGGCTACTACTTCTTCTCATTAACCCATCATGTCAACCCAACATTTTCATATACTTGCATGACATTTTTCTTAAAATTATCATCCTGAGGAAGTCTTACAAATAAAGACGAAACGTTGATGAATACATAAAAAAACATCTTTTGGTTTTTCCTTTTTAATTTCCCATCACGTCGGATTAACCTCATCCTTCCTTTCTCATATATATATATATATATATATATATATATATATATATATATATATATATATATATATATATATATATATATATATATATATATATATATATTATAATATAAAATGAAGTTATAAAATAAGGTGTCAATCAAATTTTATTAGAATCCAAAGTTCAAGCAAAGTATCCTTAAGTCCTTAGCTCATGAGTTTTCAAAGATAATTCTTCTCTTCAGAGGACCATTACCGCAGTTATACTACTACAGGTAATAAAATTACGCTTTGAAAATATATAAAATTATATACACAAATATATAAAAATACATAACATCAAATATATCAACCCAAAAACATACTTTTTTGTTGAATCTATACAATCCATCCAGGTCATACAAATTGAAAAACATAATCAGGAAAGACATTCAGAGGGTTGACTGAGGATTACTCCAAGTTATAAATAGCAGTCCATATACGAGAAATTGAAGGAGCTGACAAAGTTATCCAGTCGCCGAATGTGTCAATAATCGATGAAGTGAAAAGTATTCAATGTTAATGTTAATTATTACAACGATAAATAAATCAAATAATATAGAAAGTTTAATAAACTCACTTAAAATTCCAAAATCCTGATATGGGCAACCCAAATCAAGTCAAAGTTCGGTGTTCAATTAGAAAATCCGTTAAATCCGAATTGAGCAAAAATAAGATTGAATCCCGGTCGTATTGACACCTTATTTTAATACTTCATTTTATATTATAATATTAATGCTCTATCCAGTATATTGAGCTTCTGTTTTTATCCGGATGTTTCACTAATTATAAGATATTAGTTGACGCTTATATCTTTTGTTGGATTGCTTACTATATATATATATATATATATATATATATATATATATGTATATATATATATATATATATATATATATATATATATATATAGTGTGTAGATTTCAATTTTGTGTTGAGAATCTGAATAACAGAGCTCAATGTAATTTAAACAGAGCAAAACAGAATTATAAAAAAGAAAAAACTATACACACATTAAGGTTGTATACATTATAACTTATTTCGACCCCTTAATTAGGTCTCCTCAGATGTATAAACAGATAAGATTTTTGGGTTTTTTGACGTGGTTGTTTATACATCTGAGGAGACCTAATTAAGGGGTCGAAATAAGTTATAATGTATACAACCTTAATGTGTGTATAGTTTTTTTTCTTTTTTATAATTCTATATATATATATATATATATATATATATATATATTTATTAAATATTAAAGTGTTTATTATGTAGAGACGATAGCGTTTCGGGCTTTTTGCCTCATCAGTGCAGGAGTGGTGGTTGTAGGAAGTCGCATGGGTTCGAACGCAGTTTATCAATTCAAGCTAGAATTGCAAGATGAAGGGTCTGGACAACACGGCTACCGAGAATCAGCACAGGCAACGATTAAAATTATCCAGGGAGGCAAGGAACCCGTTATTTTTGTCAAACAGTGTTGAACGCTCGTGCGGAACTCGCGATTTTATATATATATATATATATATATATATATATATATATATATATATATATATATATATATATATATATATATATATATATATATATATATATGTATATATAATATAATATATATATAATATAATATAATATAATAGGTATAAGTTGGGCAAATAGCGTTTATTATGTAGGGGATACGGTAGCCGCACTGAAGAGCTGTGATTCAGTGAAACAGTCTGTATGCAGATGACTATATATTATAGTCATATTATTAGGTGGAATCTTGATCATTATTTAAAAATAAAAAAGCGAAGCCAAATCAAAACAAACAAAATTATTGTTAGTTTCAACCGTAATTATTGTGATTAATTTTCAGTAAATATGCATTACAGTCTTGATTTTCGAAGAGAGAGAACCCTGATTATTTAAAAAGAATATATATATATATATATATATATATATATATATATATATAATAGGATGTGTGCGTATTTAGATACGCACACATCCTATGCGCACGCACATACATAATCTCACTCGCACATTACCATAACTAAGCATAATCACATACACAACTTTTATTCATACATCTCTAGCCGAGACGAAATGCGTCCGGCGAAACTCGTGTTCTCAAACTCGGTAGGAGAAAAGAAAGAAAGAAACAAGAGAAGAAATAGACAAACCGCGTGTCATAGATTCCCAGTTCGACTTGTCCTTCGGGGCTTGATTCCGACGGATTGGGAATCTATGACACGCGGTTTGTCTATTTCTTCTCTTGTTTCTTTCTTTCTTTTCTCCTACCGAGTTTGAGAACACGAGTTTCGCCGGACGCATTTCGTCTCGGCTAGAGATGTATGAATAAAAGTTGTGTATGTGATTATGCTTAGTTATGGTAATGTGCGAGTGAGATTATGTATGTGCGTGCGCATAGGATGTGTGCGTATCTAAATACGCACACATCCTATTTTGTGTATGCGCGTGAGTAAAGTTGTCTGTATGTATGATATCGTCAAGTCGTATGTGTCATAATTTTGACACGGCAGTTTTTAGTTGATTAACTTAAAGATCCCTCCCCTTCGACCAACATAGTTAAATATAAGTTTTAAATTTCCCCCTCTCTATAAAAGATGTATCAAATTGGTTGCTACCACCACTCTCTCTGGTTGTGTTTGAATTGTCGTAGGGAAATTCAATTTTCTATCAGTCTCAAAAATGTAATTGTCTGAGTGATGCTTGAAAAAACCGCACGGTTGAAATAAATTATTGCATCGACAATTATGTGATTTCGTGTTATTATATTTTATGTTATTCTTGCTCTGTTTACTACATTGAGCTCTCATACCCAGATTTCCTCCTGGAATTATCCTATTATAACACAAATATATATATATATATATAATAAGCTATGAAAATATAGTTATGGCAATTAAGCTGCACAGAGGTTCCCGCGTTTCACCCCCGGGTGGAGAATCCTCAGACTAAAATACCTAGCTCTACTTACGTATCGAGCACTGTTAAAGTAAATACTGAAAATTGATACCTAAAAAATTATATCTGCTTATAAAATTTTACGTGGATACAGAGATTCCATCTCTCTAGTAGATGAGGATGGCACTGTTTTGATGGATACTGCACCCTATAGACGGGTGTCATCTTGTCCTTCGGGGCTTGATTCCGCCGGTCTGTGGGTTTGTCCTGTGCAGTTCTAGGAGGTCCACCCTCCCAGGCTTCGCCTCCCCTCAATTTGTAAAATGTCCCCCTTTTCTGCTCGTTAACTGATCATGTAAAAAAAACTTTTTTTTAAAATTTCACATTGTTATTAAAAAAACAAATAAAATATTCTAAAAATATATACGTAAATACTAAATATATACTAAAATAAATATTAAAAAATTTCTGAGCGAATGTTAGAATACAGACAATACGCTTTATCACTAAGCCAAACAAATAATATCATGTTTCTGAAGATTTAAGATGAGGGTTGATAATTTGTAGAATTTGGAATATTCGGACTACTGTTCTCATCTTGAGGTTTTTTATCACAACGTTTCGGCCGATGTAACCTCCGACTTTTTCTGGTGTACTTTGTCGAACTCGGGAATCTTTCTGTCGCAAGGACCCGTGGCGCAGTGGATATAATACTAACTATAATTCAGTTCTAAGTGATAGTCAGTGAAGGTTGAAGGTTCAATCCTCAGTGTGGGCGATACGAAGAATTGTGAATTTCTGAAGGCTTGTTCCTAGTCATGGAAGATGGAAGGCGAGCATGCTACCCCCGTGGATTTAATAACGGGTTCCGTTCGAAAATCCGTCCAGATTCCCGAGTTCGACAGAAAGATTCCAGAGTTCGACAAAGTACACCTGAAGAAGGTCGGAGGTTACATCTGCCGAAACGTTGTGATAAAAACACCTAAGATGAAAACAGTAGTCCGAATATATCAAATTCTACAACGTACTATTATGTATTCTTTGGATTATTAAGACTACTGTGTCATCTTCAGTGTTATTTTCACAACTTTTACTATACATTTTCATATGACCAATTATATTTGTTTTTGTGAGAGTCAGGGACATCGAGGAATACGTTTTGCCTCCATTATTAGTCGTTACGCGCCATTTCGGAAGTCAGCCTAACTTAAAGACACATGATTCAAGAACAAGTGAGATCAGGTACGTACGAATTTCTGTAAGAAATCATGCATGAATGGGTTAATACCTATCTTAATGTATATACATAGTAAAGTCGTGGTTCACAGACAGAACGGGATGGCTGATTAACATATTGACATCGGAAAATACGACGTCGACGATAAGTGATTTCAGAACGATCGTAACTCACTTCATTCTGACTTTTGAAAATATGTATCTGAAGAATTCTCACTGCCAAGAGTGATGTTTCAGACAAAAGGGGAAGAAGATGCTGTTCCTTGTTAGTTCGATGTTCGATGTTCGATGTAAATGATTTGAGTAAATCTGTATTTATTTATTTTTGTTGTCCTATCACTGATGAGGATGCTAGAGATAAACGTTTTATCCGGGTTGACGTAATCCACCTAATTGTCCAAGGACCTGACCCTTGGAGTAACTTCTAATAAGGCTGTCCTATCAGCATTGCAAAATACCGTGGCTTCTGTATTGCCATGTGGTGAATGGAGTCTAAACCAGTCAGTGGTTTCTAGTGTAAGCCTCTCGGTGCCATATTGGTGAGAATTGCTGCAGCTTTTCTTCAATGGTTTACAAAGAAAATCTGCTTACTCGCTCTCTTTGCGTTTCGCCCATCCACGGATCTCTTCCACAAACTTTACAAATCCTAACATGAAAAGGTCTAAAACCAGACATGAGCTTAAACTCAGTTCTCCCACCTCTAACGTGGATCCCTAATATGATGTCCTTTTTCCTAACATTGGGGTTCTGCGTTCAAAACATCGAGAGGTTAAAATCCAATTTCAGGTGACCAATCCGGACCTATTATTTAGCCGTTTTCTTAAATAATCTAATTTCTGGCCAGTCTCAACCATTGTTACCAATCCTCACGTAGTTGTTTCACTCCTGATAAACGCATTAACCCTTATCCTCGAGTGACATATAGGTCTTGATAAATGGTGATTTGTTAATACGTTAAAAGAGAAGGTTAGAGATTACATCGGTCGAAATGCTGTCAATGATGATAATATTGAAAATGAGAGTATTGATTTACTCCTCTCCAGGAGTTAGGCACAAGGCCAGTTTTTATCTTACTCCTACAAGTAAGATGTGATACAAGGTCGGGTCGGGAAAGTGGGTTTTAAAAATTGCCTGGGCAGCCCCGTCGGCATTCCCCGGTAGGGGCGCCTCAGGCAGTAAGCAATAAACTTACTCCTCCCCAAAGAGGAGAGGCGAAGCCTGGGAGGGTTGACCTCCTAGAACTGCACAGGACAGACCCATAGACTGGCGTAAATCAAGCCCCGAAGGCCAAGACAATACCAGTCTATGCGGTGCAATATCCATTGGAACAGATACTACACTTTGATCTTAGCCAAAAGGCCAAGAAAATGAGAGTAGAAGTCAGAATAATCCATATAATAGATTCTTTATATTATTTTTAATTTTTATTTTTTCTCTATATTCATAGAATTGTATGACAACTTCTCGTATGTGTGTATTGTGTGTTTTTCGCATTTACGTTACTTACGGAGCATTATCAT